>RXID01022304.1:0-32577 GCA_005019695.1 Trichopus zeylanicus subsp. travancoricus | reverse complement strand
GTAGTAGTAGACGTACTAGTAACCGAAGTTGTTGTTGTCATTGTTGTTGTTTTCGAAGTAGTAATAGTACCAAGAGTTGTACTAGTATTAATAGCCGTAGTAGTAGTAGTATTAGTATTATTATTATTATTAGTAGTAGTAGAATCATTAGTAGTAGTAGTAGTTGAAGTAGTAGTAGTTCATCTTGTAGTAGTAGAAGTAGTAGTAGTTGTGGTAGTAGTACTATTAGCAATAGTAGTAGTAGTAGAAGTAGAAGTAGAAGTAGCAGTAGTAGTAGCAGCAGTAGTAGCAGTAGTTGTTATAGAGGTAGTAGTAGGAGTAGTAGGTGTAAGAGTAGAAGTATTAGTAGGAACAATACGTCGTATTAGTAGTAGTCTAGGAGGAGGATGAGGAGGAGTAGCTAGTCGTAGATGCGTAGCAAATAACAGTAGTATCCGTAGTTGCCGTAGTAAGATTAGATAGTAGTAGCAATATGAGTTGTCGTTATAGGATTAGTATCGTGTAGTAGCAGTAGACAGTACATTTCAAGGCTACTATCCACTAGAGTAGTAGAAGTAGTAGTTGCAGTCGTAAGTAGTTGGTGTAGCAGTCGTTGTAGTAGTAATATTAGTATTAGTTGTCAGCAGTACGAGTGGGAGTTGGAGCCACTTAGTGGCAGTTAGTAGCCGTTAGCCCAGTTAGTTCGTAGCAGCAGCAGTAGCGAGTTAGTAGTAGTAGTAGTAGCCAGTTGGCCAGTTTAGTTATGTAGCAGTAGGGAGGAGGAGCACGCAATAGACGTCGCCAAGCAGCAGTAGTCGTAATGATAGTAGTAGTAGCAGTAGTAGTACTCGTAGGAGTAGCAGTAGTAGTTGCAATAGGAGAAGTTGTAGTAGTAGTAGTTGTAGTAGTATTAGCAATAGCAGTAGCAATAATAGTATTAGTTGTTGTAGGATTGATAGTAGTAACGGTTGTAAAAGTAGTAGTAGTAACTATAATAGTACTGGTAGTAGTAGCTCCAATAGTAATAGTAGTAGGAGTTGTAGTAGATGTAGTAGCAGTAGCAGTAGTAGTATTAGTAGTAGTAATTGTAGTAGTTATTGGCGTAGTAGCAGTGCTAATAGTAGTAGTTGTAGTAGTAGTGCAGTAGTAGTGGCAGCAGTAGCAGTAGTAGTAGTTGTTGTAGTAGTAAAAATAGTAGTAGTAGTAGTAGTATGAGTAGTAGTATTAGGAATCAGAGTAGTAGCAGTAGTAGTAGTAGTACTAACAGTAGCAGTAGAAGCATAAGTAGTTGTAGTAGGAGTAGTAGTAGTTGCAATGGTAGCAGTTGTTGTAGTAGTAGTAGTAGCAGTAGCAGAATTACTTATAATAATCCTACTACTTTTGCTACTACTACTATTCCTACTCCTACTACTACTGTTGCCACTTCTCCTACTCCTACTACTGCCCCTACTGCCACTTCTACTTCTACTGTTGCTATTATTACAGCTTCTACACCTATTCTTGCTCTTGCTACTACTACTACTCCTGCTCCTACTACCGATACTACAAACCTGTTGTTGTTGCTACTGCTATTACAACTTCTGCTATTGCAATTGCTACTATTGTTGCTGCTACTTTTACTGCTACTCTTACTACAACGACTAATACTACTATTACTACTACTAGTCTTAGTACTTCTTGTCTTACTACTACTACCACCACTACTACTACTACTACTGTTGTTGTTGTTGCTGCTACTACTACTATTATTACTATAATTGCTACTAATACTACTATTATTACGAACACTACTACTACTCTACTGCTTCTACTACTACTACAACTGCTAATAGTAGCACAACTACAACTACTACTACCACTATTGCTACTACTACTGCTACTACTCCTCCTCCTCCTACTACTACTATTACTATTACTACTACGACAACGACTACTATTCCTACTGCGACTTCTACTACTACTACTACTACTAGTACAACTACTACTACTCCTATTACTACTAGAACAGCTACTACTACTTACTAATATTAGTACTCCTGCTACTACTACTACTACACCAACTCGTAGTATTACAACAACAACAACTACTGCTACTGCTACTACTAATACTACTATTACAACGACAACAACAACTACTACTACAACTACAACTATTGCTCCTACTTCTACTGCTGCTACAACTTCCACAACTACTACTACTACTACACCGACTAGTATTGTTACTACTACTGCTGCTACTTCTACTACCACTATAACTCTTTCCGCTACTACAACTACTACTACTACAACTACTCCTGTTGCAACCACTACTACTGTTATAACTAATACGACAACAACAACTGCGGCTGCTACTACTACTACTTCTACTACTCGTACAACTGCAACTAATACTGCTCCTACTTCTGCTACTACTACTACAATTACTAATAATACTACTACAACTATTCCTACTTCTACTCCTATTACTACTACTTCTACTCCAACCACTACTACTACTGCTGCTGCTACTACTCCTACTCCAACTCCCCTGACTACTACTACTACTACTACTGCTACTACTACACCCACTCCAACAACTACTACTCCAATTACGACAACTACAACTAATCTATAACTGTTACAACTTCTGCGACTAGTACTACTACTACTATTCCCAATACTACTACCACTCCTATGCCAACTGCTACAACTGCTCCTACTCAGACTACTACTAGGACTACTACTACTAATTCTAATACTCCTACTAGAAATGCTAGTACTACTACTATTCCTACTACTACTGCTGTTCTTGTTGCTGCTACTACTACTACTACTACTACCGCAACAACTACGACTACTACTACGACTACTGCTACTACAACTGTGACTACTACCACTGCTGCTGCTAATACTACAACTCCTGCTACTACTACTACTAGTACAACTACCACAACAACTACTATAATGAAAACCATTTCTGCTATTGCTATTAGTACTGCTACTACTACTACTACTGCTGCTGCTACTACTACTACTACTACTATTACTACTAACACTCCTACTACTAGTACAACTACTATCACTATTGTGACTACTACTACTAGTGCTACTACTGCTACTACTACTACTACCACTACTACTACTATTACTACTACTTCTACGACTACTACTGCTACTACTACTACTACTACTGCAACAACAACAACAATAAAAGCTACTACTACTACTATTGTTACTACTACTACTACCTCTACTACAATTACTACTATTGCAAATATTTTTGTTAATACCACTACAACTATTACTTCTACAACATTTATTACTGCTGCAACTAGTCCAACTATTACTACTGTTGCAATTGCCACTACTACTACTCATATGACTACAACTACGACAACAACTACAGTTATTAGTGCTACTTCTACCACTACTACTGCCACTACTTCTACCCCAACTACTACTACTTCTACCACTACTGCTGCTGCTACTATTACTACTGCTACTACTACGACTACTGCTGCTATTGCTGCTAGTACTTTTACTACTGCAACTTCTACTATTGCTACTACTATTGCTACTACTTCTACTGCTACTGCTGCTACTTCTACAACTAGTACTATTGCAACTTCGGCTACTACTTCTACTACTACAGATACTACTACCACTATTACTACCACTTACTACTAGCACTAGTACTACTACTACCACTACTATTGCTCCAGCTACCACTATTATTATTACAACTAGAACTACCACTACAATACTACCACTACAACTTCTACCACTACTACTACTGCTACTAAGACAACTAGTAACACTACTACTACCTTTGTTGCTACTGACTACTACTCCTCCTACTACTACTACAGCTACTACACCTACTACTACTGCAACTACTATTACTACAACTTCTGCTGCTGCTGCTATTACTACCGCTGTGGCTGCTATTCCCCAACTTCTCCTACCTCTACTACTACTACTACTACTACCGCTACTATTACTGCTAATACTATTACTACAGCAACTACGACAACAACTACATCTTCTACTAATACTACTACTACTAATTCCACTACTACTCCTGCTACCATTGGTACTACTACCTCTACTGCTACAACTGCTACGGCTACCACAACTACAAATACTACTACTCCTAGTACTTCTGCTGCAACTACTGCTACTATTACTACTACTACTACTACTACAACTACTTCTACTACTGCTGCTACTACTACTATACTACTATTACTACTACTACTGCTGGTGTTGTTGCTGCTACTACTATGACTACTGCCACCGCTATGACAACTATGACTCCAACAACTACTACAACTATTAATGCAGCAGCTGCTACTGCTACTGCTACTTGTACTACTTCTTCTACTACATCTGTTACTACTACTACTACTACTTCTGTTACAAGTGCTATTACTACTACTTTTACTAATATTACTACAACTAGTACTGCTACTAATTTTGCTGCTACGACTTTTGCTGCTACTACTTCTACTACTACTACTAGTACTACTGCTACAACTGCTACTACTGTTACTACTGCTACTACTGCTTCTACTGCTACTACTGCTTCTACTACTACTACTGCTACTACGGCCACTATGACTACTACTGCTACTACTCCTAATACTACTACTTCAACTACTGCTACTACTACTACTCCTATTACAACTATGGCTACTACTGTTACTACTACTATTATTACTACCACGACTGCTACAACTATTTCTACTGCTCCTTCTACTTCTACTGCTACTACACCTATTACTAAAACTACAACTACAACAAGTTCTCCTACTGCGATAACAAGTACTACTACTTTTACTACTACTACTACTAATGCTACTACTACTACTGCTGATACTAGTACAGCTACTACTGCTGCTATTGTTGCTACTACTATTGCTACAACCACTAGAACTACTACTACTACAAATACAACTACTACTATTGTTGCAACTGCTACTGCTGCTGCTTCCCCTACTATTGCTACTACTGCTTCCACTACTACCACTATTATTACTACTACTATTATTATTACTACTACTACCACTTCTACTACTACTACTACTGCTGCTGCTACTGCTGCTACTGTGGGTACTACTTCTCAACATTTCGTACTACTACTACTGTTGCTACTATGATAGCTACAACTACTATTGCTATTACTACTGCTACTACTACCGCTGCTGCTACTACTATTGCTACCACACTACTAACAGTACTGCTCCTGCTACCACTACTGCTACTGCAACTACAACAACCACTACAATTACTACCACTGCTACTACTACCAATACTACTATTACTACTAGTACAACTACCACAACTACTACTTCAACTACAACTACTACGACAACTATTACTACCACTACTTCTACTGCTAATATTACTACAACTACTACTATTACTACCACTGCTACCACTTCTACTACAACCAAAACTTCTGCTACTACTACTTCGCCTACTACCACTACTTACTTCTCTGCTACTACTACTTCTGCTACTACTACTTTGCTACTACTAGTGCTACAACTTCTACTTCTACTTCTACTGCTACTACTTCTACTACTTGTGCTACTACTACTGCTACAACTTCTACTTTTACTACTACGACTGCTACGACAGTTACTACTACTACTTTTACTATTACTACTACAACTACTACTATTGCTGCTGCTGCAACTTCGGCTACTACTGTTACTACTACTACTAGTACTATTTCTACCACGACTACTATTGCTACTACTACTACTATTTCTACCACGACTACTTCTACTACTTTTTCTGCTCATTCAGCTTCTACTACTACTACTCCTATTAGGACTACTAGAACTACAACATGTTCTCCTACTGCTACTGCTAGTACTACTACTACTACTAATACTACTACTACTAATGCTACTACTACTATTGCTGCTACCACTACAACTACTAGTACTGCTATTATCGATACTATTGCTATAACTGCTACTACAACTGCTACTGCTACTACTACAACTAGTACCACTTCTGTTGCTACTACAGCTACTATTACTATTGTTGCTAATACTACTACTTTTGCTACATCTCCTACTGCTACTACTACTACTACTATAATTACTACTACTACTACCACTACTAATACAATTACTACTACTACTACCACTATTACTACTACTACAAGTAGTACTACTACTCCTGCTGCTGCTACTGCTACTACTACTACTGTGCCTACTACAACTACTACTATTACAGCTACCGCTACTACTACGACAACTACCATTACTAATACTACTATGACCACTACCGCTGCTGCTACTACTACTTTTGCAACTACTACTACAACCGCATTTGCTGCAATAACTAGCACTACCACTACTACTACTTCTTCTTCTGCTACTGCTACTATAAATACTAAAACTACTACTACTACAACTACTACTACTGCTAAAACTACTACTATGGCTACTGCTGCTACAACTACTACTAATGCTACTGTTGCCACTTCTATTACTACTACAAGAATAACAACTACGACTGCGTCTGTGGTAGCAACTACTACTACTACTATGGCTACGGCTACTACTACTGCTATTACTACTACTATGACAATAACAACAACAACAACTACTACTACTACTACTACAACAACTACTACTGCTGCTGCTACGGCTCCTACTACTACTACTATAACTACTACTACAACCACTGCTACTACAACTACTACAGCTAGTTCTAGTACTACTACGACAACTGCTACAACAACTACCACTACTTCTGCTGCTGCCACTACTACTGCTACTATTAGTTGCACTAGTACTACGGGTACTACTACTAATACTACTACTAATATTATTGCTATTACTGCTACTACTGCTGCTACTACTACTACTATAACTATTGCTATTGGTATTGCAACTACTAATTCTACTACCACTACAACTACTACAACTACTTCTATTACTACAACTACCACAGTTACAACAACAACTACTTTTCCAACTACTACTACTTTTACTTCTCCTAGCACTACTACTCCGGCTACTACTACTTCAACAACTACCACTACCACAAGTACTACTGCCTCTATTACTGCTACTACCATTACTGATATTACTACTACTACCACTACATCTACCATAACTGCCACTACTATGGCTACTACAACTACAACTACTTCTACTACTACTACTACTACACCTACAACTACTACTACTAGTACTACTACTAGTACTAATGCTACTACCTCTGCTACTTCTACTACTACTATTACTTCACCGACTACGACTATTGCTGCTACCATTGCAACTGTTACTACCACTACTACTATTATTAGAGCTTCCACTGCAACTACTACTGCAACAACTACTACTACCCCTACTGCTTCCATTGCTATTACTACAACTACAATTACTACTACCAATACTACAACTACTATTAATACCACCACGGCTATTACTACTACTATTACTACTACTACTTCTCCCGCTACTACTGCTGTCACTACTACTACAAGTACGATTATTGTGATTGTAACTGCTACTACATCTAATCACTATCACTACTATTGCTAATACTACTACTACTTCGCCTACAACTACTACTGTCACCACTTCTACTACTACTACTATTAGTTAGCTGACAACTACTACTAATACTACTACTACTACGTCTACTACTACATCTCCGCCTACTACTTCCACTTCTACTAGTATAACTCCTATTACTATAAGTACTACAACTACTAGTACTACGACAAACACTACTACTACTGCTACTACTACTGCACTAATGCTACTAGTACTACCTCTACTACTACTACAACTACTACTACTTCTATTGCTGCTACCACTGCTGCTGCTACTACAACAAATGCTACAGCTACAACAACAACTGCTACTACTACAACAACTAATGCTATTACGACTACTGCTAGGGTGCTTACATTGATTCTGCTAGTACTGCTACTACTATTACTACCACTTCTACTTCAACTACTACTTCTACAACTACTACTACTACAACTGTTGCTGCTACCACTACTACGACTACTGCTACTGCTACTACTACTATTGCTGTGACTATTTCTACTACTACTACTTCTGCTACTACTACTTCTACTACAACTACTACTATTACTACTGTTGTTACTGTTGCAACTACTACTACTACTATAGGTACTACTACTGCTACAACTACTGCTACTACAACGATGGCTATTCATACTACTATTGTTACCACTACTACTACTACTTCTACTACTGCTACTACTACTACCACCACCACCACTACTAATCTTACTACTTTTACGACTTTGGCTGTTGTTGCAACTACTGCTACTCCTACTACTATTATGGCTACTCCTTCTACTACTCTTTCTACTACTGCTACTACTACTACTTCAACTATACGGCTACTGCTTCTACTATTTTTGCTACAACTACTTCTGCTACAACTACTGGTACTACTACTACAACTACTACTACTATTGCTACTACTTCTACCATTGTCACTACTGCTGCTACTACTAAAAGTTCTACTACTGCTACTTCTATTGATTTTGCTACTACAACAACAACTACTACAATAGCTGCTGCTGATACTACTACTATTACTATATTTCTACTACTACTATTACTGCTACTATGGCTACTACTACTACTACTTCTACTACTATTTCTACTACAACTACGACTATCGCTATAACAACTATCGCTACTGCTGCTATTACTGCTACAATAGCGATTACTACTGCTATTACAACACTACTACTTCTGTTGTTGTCGCCGCTACGACTAGTGCTACTACAACTACAGTTAATGCGACAACTGCTACTACTGCTGCTGCTGCTGTTACAACCACTATGACTACTGCTCTCTTGCTACTACTACTATTACTACTACTACTTCTGCTACTACTACTAGTACTGCAACCACTACTACTACGAAAACTACTGCTGCTGCTACTACTACTACTACTACTACTAGTACTAATAATACTACTACAATAACAACAACAACAACTAATACCACTACTACTACTATTTCTGCTACTACTGTAACAACTAATATGACTACTACTATTACTGCTACTACCACAACTACTATTATTACTAACACTACTATCATTACTACTGCTCCTGCTACTACTACTGCAACAACTACCACTACACCTACTAGTACTATAAGAACTACTACTACAACTACTACTATTACTTCAACTACAGCTACTTCTACTACTACTTCTTCTACTACTCCTACTACTACTACGGTTACTACTACTACTTCTACTACTGCTACTTCTATTGCTACTGCTACTCCTACTACTACTCGTACGACTACTACTGATTCCACTAATACTACAAATACTATTACTACTATTTCTACAACTGCTACTATTAATGCTATTACTATTACTACTACCACTACTACTCCTACTACTGCTACAACTATTACACCTACTACTCCTACTGCTACTCCTACCTCTATTACTACTCCTACTACTACTGCTACTACTACTATTGTTACTACTACTTCTACTACCACTAATACTACAAGTATTTCTACTACAACTGCTACTATAGTTGCTAGTACTATTACAAATAGTAGTAGTAGTAGTACTACAACTAGTACTGCTGCTACTATTCATTTTAATGATGAAACTACTACTACTACTACTACTACAACTATTGCTACTACTACTGCCACTGCTATTACTCCTACTACTGCTGCTACGACAACAACAACAACTACTACTTCTACTACTGCTACAAATACAACTACAACAACCACTGCTATTGCTACTATTATAGTTATTACTACTACTATTATTGTTGCTACTGCAACTACTACTACTACTACTATGGGTACTACTACTGCTACCACTACTGCTACTTCTACTATGGCAATTAATACTGCTACTACTACTACTTCTACTACTGCAACTACCACCACTACTGCTACTACTGCAACTAATCCTACTACTACAAGTACTACTACTACAACAACTACTACTACTACTAATGCTACTACTACTACTACTATTTCCACTCTTACTACAATTACTGATACTACTACTACTACTACTAATACTACTACTTGTGTTGTTGCTGCTACTACTACTACTCCTACTACCACTTCGATGACTACTACTACTGTTGCCACTACTACTTCTGCTTCTACTACAATTGATGTTGTTGATGCTGCTACTCTGACTAGTACAAGAACAACAACAACTACTACTATAACTATTATACTACAACTACAACTACTTCTACTACTACTACTACTACAACTACTACCACTCCTACTACTACTACTACTAATATAGCTACTACTGCCCCTCCTAATTTGACTATTGCTACAACTATAGCTACTACTATTATTACTACTACAACTTGTACAACGACTCTTACTAGTACAACCACTACTACGACAAGTCCAACTAGTACTACTACTACAGCTACTACTACTACTTCTACTACTACAGCTACTACTACTACTTCTACTACTACTACTACCACCACCAAACAATGCTACTACTACATCTACTATTAGTACTTTGACTACTACAGCTGCAACTACTACTAATACCACTACTACTGCTCTTTCTCCCACTACTACTACAAGAAATATGACTACTACTACTAGTACTACTCCTATTACTACTACTTCACCTACTACTACTATCATTACTACTGCTAGCTACTACTACTACTACTATGACTTCTACTACAACAATAACTACTACTACTACTACTTCTCCTACAACAACAACAACAACAACAACAAGAAGTACAACTACTACTACAACTCCTATTACTGCTACTTCTATTACCACAACTACTACTCTTCTCCATTAACTATTACCATAACTACTACTGCCACTCCAGCTCCTACTACTACTACTATAACTACTACTAATACCACTACTTCGGCTTCTATTACTACTACAACAACTATTGTTGCCGCTGGTACTGCTACTACAACAACAACTACTACTAATACTATTATTGTCATCGCTACGGCTACTACTACTACTACTCCTACTACCTCACCTACTATTACTACTAATGCGACTAACACTACTACTACTTCTACTACTATGACAACTAGTAATACTACTACTACTACTACTCCTACTGCTACTGTTACTACTACTAAAATGGTGCTTCTACTAGCACTATACTGCTATTATTATTATTACTACTACTACTTCTACTACTTCTACTACTACTTCTACAACTGTTGTTGCTGTTGCTCCAGCTATTATTATTATTGTTGCTGCTACTACAACTACCACTGCTACACCTACTACAACTATCATTGCTACTACTACTACCACACCACTAATAGTACAACATCTACAACTACCACTACTAGTACTACAGGTATTACTTTTGCTGCTAATATGATCGCTTCTACTAGTTATACAACTGCTACTGCCATTACACTACTACTACTACTACTACTACTACTACTACAACAATAACTACTGCTACTACTACTACTAGTAGTGCTACTATAGCCACAGCTGCTACTACTAGTGCTAATGTTGTGACTACTACTACTTCTACTACTATTGATACTACTATTGTTACCACTACTACAATAACTACTATGATTACTAATGCTGCTGCTACTACTACTACTACTACCATTACTAGCACTAATACTACTACTGCTACAACTAATACTACTAACACTACTATTATTAGCACCACCACTACTACTATTACTACTACTACTGCTGCTGCTGCTACTACTACTACTCCTCCTACTCCTGCTACTGCTACTACTATGACTAATACAACTACTACTACCACGACTACTACTACTACTACTACTACTACTACTACTACTACTACTACTTCTAGGACTTTTGCTACTACTATAACTGCCTCTACTGCCGCTGCTACTAATACTACTACTACTACTACTACTACTATAGCAACAACTACTACTACTACAACTACAGCAACTACTGCTACTACTGCTACTTCTACTACTACTACTACTGCTGCTACTGCTGCTGCTGCTATTGCTGCTACTGCTGCTACTACTCCTCCTCCTGTAGTGGCTACAACTACTACAATTACTACTACTACTACAACTACTACTGCTACTACTACTACTACTACTACTATTACTAGTACTCGTACTACTAATACAACCACAACAATTATTGGTACAACTATGACTTCTACTACTACTTCTACTCCTACTACTACTACTACCGTAGTATGACTAGTAGTAGGAATGGAAGCAATAATAGCATTAGTAGCCATAGTAGATGTAGTTGTAATAATAGCAATAGTATTAGTAGTATAGTAGTAGTTGTAGAAGCAGTAGTAGTAGTAGCTATCGTAGTGGTTGTAGCTATAGGAGTAGTAGCGGTGGCAGCAGCAGCAACAACAGTAGTAGTTGCAAAAGTAATAATAGTAGCATTAGCAGCAATAATAGCAGATGTAGTAGTAGTTGTACTAGTAGTAATAGTAGTAGTTTTTGTAGTAGTAGTAGTAGTAGTGGACATAGTAGTAGCTGTAGTAGTTGTTGTAGTAGTAGGAGTAGGAGCAGTAGTAGTAGTCGTAGTTGTCATAGTAGTAGGAGAAGTAGTAGTTGTTAGAGAAGCAGTAGGAAGAGTAGTAGGAGTAGTAGTAGTAGCAGTAGTAGTAGGAGGAGTAGCAGAAGTACTAGTAGCGGTAGTAGTGCAAGTAGTAATATTAGTAGTAGTAGTAGTAGTAGTAGTTATAGAAATAGTGGAAGTAGCAGTCGAAGTATTCCTAGTAGTTGTAGCAGTAGTAGTAGTACTAGTAGCTGTAGTAGTAGAAGTAGTAATAGTAGTAACAGTTGTGGTAGTAGCAGTAGTAGTTGTAATATTGGTAGTATTAGCAATAGTAGTAAGACAAGGAGTAGCAGTGGGAGTAGTAGCAGCTTTAGTAGTAGTTGTAGCAGTAGCAACAGTAGTAGTGGTGGTTGTAGCAGTAGTAAGAGAAGTCATAGCAGCAGTAGTAGCACGAAATGTAATAGTAGGAGTAGTTGAACTAATAGTGGCAGTAGTGGTAGTAGTAGTAGTGTCAATAGTAGCAATATTAGGAGTAGTAGCTGTAGTAGTAGTGTCATAGCAGTGGAAGAGTATTAGTAGTAGTAGTAGTAGTAGTAACAGTACTAGTAGTAGTAGCAGTAGTAGTAGTAATTGTAGCAGAAGTAGTAGTAGAAGTAGTAGTAGCAGTTGTAGCAGTTATTGCAGCAACAGTAGTAGTAGAAGTAGTAGTAGCGGTAGTAGCGGTTGCCATGGTAGCAACAACAATAGTAGTAGCAGTAGTTGAAGTTGTAGTAGTTGTAGGAGTAGCAAAAAGAGTATTGGCCACAGTAGTTGTATTGGTTGAAGTGATAGTAGCCGGACTAGTAGTAGTAGCTATTGTAGGAGGCCGAGAAGGTGAAGTACTAGTAGTAGCATCAGTTTGAGTAGTTGTACGAGTAGTTGTAGTAGTAGTAGTAGTAGTTGGAGTATAGTAGTAGTAGTTACTGTAATAGTAGTAGTAGTAGTAGTAGTAGTAGCAGCAGCAACAACAGTAGTAGTAGTAGTAGCAATAGCATTAGTAGTCGCAGTAGTAGTAGCAGCAGTTGTAATAGTAGTGGCTATAGCAGTATAGTAGTCAATAGTAGTTGTAGTAGTAGTAGTAGTAACAAAAGCAATAGTAGGAGTAGTTGTAGGAGTATCAGTAATAGTAGTAATAGCAGTTATTGTTATACTAGTATGAGTAGTTGTAGTAAGGAGTAGTTGTAGGAGTATTAATAATAGTTGTAGGAGTAGTAAGCAATAGTAGGAGTTATTGTAGGAGTATCAATAATAGTTGTTGTAAGTGAAGTAGTAGGACTAGTAGTTGTAGTAGTAGTAGTAGTAATAGTAGCAGGGGTAGAAGTAGTAGTAGTTATTATAGCAGTAGCAATAGTAGTTGTAGCCATAATAGTAGCAACAGTAGTAGTAGTGTTAGTAGTAGAAGTAGCAGTAGCAATAGTAGATGTAGTAGTAGCAGTAAGAGTGTAGTACTTGTCGCTGTAGTAGTATTTATAGTAATAGTCGCAGAAGTAATTGTAGTAGTAGCTATAGTAGAAGTTGCAGAAGCATTAGTTGTTGGAGCAATAGTTGTTGTAGTTGTAGTAGTAGAAGTTTATGTAGTAGTAGTTGTAGGAGTAGGAATTGGAGTATGAGTAGCAGTAGTATATGTAGTACTAGTAGTAGTAATAGGAGTTGTAGTTGTAGTTGTAATAGTAGTAGTAGTAGTCGTAGTAGTAGTAGTTATTGTAGTTGTAGTAATAGTAGCAATTGTCGCAATACCAGTAGTAGTAGTTCTAGCAAAAGAAGAAGTAGTAGCAGTAGTGGTAGTTGAAATAGTAGCAATAGTTGTAGTAGCAGTCGTTAGAGCAGTAGTTGTTGTTGTGGTAGTAATATATGTAGTAGTATTAGTAGTAGTAATAGTAGTTGGGAAAGTAGTAGCAGTAGGAGTAGCAACACTACTACTACTAGTAGTAGTAGTAGTAGTAGTAGTAGTAGTAGTAGTAGTAGTAGTAGTAGTAGTAGTAGTTGTTGTAGTAGTAGTTGTTGTAGCATTAGTAGTTGTAGTAGTAGTAGTAATTGTAGTAGGAGTAGTATTAGCAATAGGAGCAGTAATAGTAGTAGTATTTGTAGTACTAGTAGTTGTAATTGTAGTGGTAGGAGTAGGAGTAGTTGTAGGAGTAGCGGTAGTAGTAGAAGTTGTAATAGTCTGAGTTTGGGTTGTAGTAGTACTATTAGTAGTGTTAGTAGTTGAAGTAGAAGAAGTTGTAGTAGTAGTTGTAATAGTAGTCGGAGAAGTAGTAGCAATATGAGTAGCAGCACCAGTAGTAGTAGTAGTAGTAGTAGTAATAGTAGCAGTAGCAGCAACAGCAGTAGTAGTAGTAGTAGTAGTAGTACTAGTACTCATAGGGGCAGTAGTAGTAGTAGAAGTTGTCATAGCAGGAGTTGGTGTAGTAGTACTTGTAGATGTGGTAGTGGTAGTAGGAGTTGTAGTAGTAGTAGTAGTAGTAGTAGCAGTAGCAGTAGTTGTTATTATTGTTGTAGCAGTAGTAGTAGTATTATTTGTACTAGTACTAGTAGTATTTGTACTAGTAGTAGTAGTAGATGTAGTAGCTAATGTAGTACTATTAGTTGTAGTAGAAGCAGAAGTAGTAGTGGTAGAAGTAGTAGTAGTAGTGGAGTAGCAACAGCAGCAGCAGCAGCAGTAGTAGTAGTAGTTGTTGTTGTTGCTGTTGTTGTTGTAGCAGTAGTAGAAGTAGTAATAGTAGTAGTTGTTCTTATAGAAGAGATGTAGTAGTAGTAGTAGTGGTACTTGTACTTGTAGTAGCTGTAGTAGTAGTAGTTGTAGCAGTAGTAGCAGTAGTTGTCGCAGTAATAGTAGCAATAGTGGCAGTAGTGATAGTAGTAGTAGTCGTAGCAGTAGCAGTAATAATAGTAGTAGTAGAAATAGTACTAGTAGTGGCAGGAGTAGTAGTAGTAGTAGTAGTAGTAGTAGTAGTAGGGGCAGTAGTTGTAGGAGTAGTAGTAGTAGTGCTAGTATTAGTAGTATTAGTGCCACTAGTTGTAGTAGTAGTAGTAGTAGTAGGAGAAGTAGCAGTAGTGGTAGTAATAGTAAAAGTAGTAGGAGTAGTATTTGCTGCGGCAGTAGTAATAGTAGTAGTAGTTTTTGTAGTAGTAATAGTAGTAGTAGTAAAAGTAGTAGTTGTAATTGTAGTGGCAGTAGTAGCAAAAGTCATAGGAGTAGTAGTAGTTATTTTGTTGTAAAAGTAGGAGTTGGCCTAGTAGAAGTTGTAGATGTAATAGTAGTAGTAGTGGTTGTAGTATTAGTAGTAGTAGTAGTAGTAGTAGTAGCAGTAGTAGTAGTTGTTGTAATAGTAATATTAGTACGGGTAGTATTAGCAGTAGAAGTAGTAATAGTTGTTTGTCGTAGTATCTGTAGTGGTAATAGCAGTAGTAGTAATCGTAGTAGTTGTAATTATAGTCGTAGCAGTCGTAAAAGTTGTAGTAGTAGTAGTTGTTGTTGTTATAAAAGTAGGAGTTGGAGTAGTAGTTGTTGTAGATGCAGTAGTAGTAGTTGTTGTTGTTGTTGTATTAGTAGTAGTAGTAGGAGTAGCAGTAGCAGTAGTTGTTGTTGTGGTAGAAGAAGTAGTAGTACTGTTTGTACTAGTACTAGTTGTATTAGTACTAGTAGTAGTAGTAGATGTAGTAGCCGAAGTAGTAGTTGTCATGGTAGTTTTAGTAGTAGCAACAGTAGTAGTATTAGTGGAAGTAGTAGTAGTAGTAGTGCAGTAGCAGTAGCAATAACAGTAGTAGCAGTAGTAGTAGTAGTGTGGTAGTAGTAGCAGTAGCAGAAGTAGTAATAGTAGTAGCACTAGAAGTAGTAGAAGCAATCGTAGAAGTAGTAGAAGCAATCGTTGAAGAAGAAGAAGAAGAAGAAGAAGTAGTAGTAGTAGTAGTAGTAGTAGTAGTAGTAATAGGAGGAGGAGGAGGAGGGGGAGGAGGAGTGGAAGTAGTAGTAATAGTAGTAGTCGGAGATATAATTGTAGCAGTAGTAGTAAAAGCAGAAGTAGTAGCAGCAGCAGGAACAATATTAGTGCCAGCAATAGTAGTAGCAGTAGTAGTGGTACTAAAAGTAGTAGATATTGAGTAGCAGTAGTAGCAGTAGTAGTAGTAGAAGTAGTAGTAGTTGTAGGAGTTGTGGTGGCTATAGTAGTAGCAGTAGTTGTAGTAGTAATAGTAGTTATAGTAGTTGTTGTAGCAGAAGTAGAAGTAGGAGTAGTAGTAGGAGTAGTAGCAGTAGTAATAGTATAGGTAGTAGTAGTAGTAGTAGTAGTAGTAGTAGTAGTAGTAGTAGTAGCAGTAGGAGTAGGAGCAGTAGTAGGAGTAGTGGTAGGAGTAAGAGTAGTAGTAGGAGTAGTAGTAGTAGTAGGAATAGTAGTAGTAGTAGGAGTTGTGGAAGTAGAAGTAGGAGCAGTAGGAGTAGAAGTAGCAGTAGGCATAGTAGTAGCAGTTGTAGGAGTAGTAGTAACAAAAGTAGGAGCAGGTGTAGTTGTAGTAGGTGGAGGAGATGTAGTAGTAGTAGTCGGAGTAGGAGTTGGAGTTGTAGTAGGAGTAGTAATAGGTGGCATAGTTGTAGCATGATTAGTAGTTGCAGTAGTAATTATAGTAATAGTTATAATTATTGTTGTTGCAATAGTAGTTGTTGTTGTAGTAGTAGTTGTTGTACTAGTAGGTGTAATAGTGGTTAGAGTCGAAGTAGGAGTTGGAGTAGCAGTAGGAGTTGGGAGTAGAAGTAATATTAGTAGTCGTAGTAGCAGTAGTAGTAGTAGCGGTAGCAGTTGTATTAGTAGTAGTATTAGTAGTAGTAGCGGTGGTAGAAGCAGTTGTCGTATTAGTTGTACTAGTAGTAAAATTAGTAGTTGTTGTTTTAGTAGTTGTATTATGAGTAGGAGTAGGAGGAGTTGTTGTTGTAGTAGTAATAGTAGTAATATTACTCGTAGTATTAGTAGTAGCAGGAGTGGGAGTAGGAGTAGTATTAGTAGCAGCAATAGTAGTTGTAGCAATCATAGTAGTTGTAGTAGTAATAGTAATAGTAGCAGCAACAGTAGTTGTAGCAGCAGCAGTAGGAGCAGTAGCAGTTGTGATTGTTGCTGTAGTAGCCGCAACAACTATAGCAGTAGTAGAAGTTGTTGTAGTTGTAGTTGTTGTAATAGTAGTTTTTGAAGCAAAAGATGTAGTAGTAGTTGAAGTAGAAGTAATTGTAGAAGCAGCAACAGCAGTAGCTGTAGTAGTAATAGTTGTTTTAGTAGTAGTAGTAGTTTTACCCCTACAACTACGAAAACTACTACTAATAATAATACTACTACTACAACTACTACTGCTGCTACAATCACTTCTAATACTACTACGACTACTACTACCGTAGTAGCTGTCATAGTAGTTTTACTCCTACTAATGCTACAATTGCGACTACTACTACTGCTACTACTACTATTAATACTACTACTACTACTACTGCTGCTACTACTACTGCTACTTTTACTTATAATACTACTACCACTACTACTACGGCTACCGCTACAACTGATACTGCTCCTACTGTTAGCACTACAACTTCTCCTACATCTACTTCTACTGCTAATACTACTACTGCGACTACCTCTCCTACTATTGCTATTGCTACTACTACTATAACTGCTACTTCTGTGACTACTACTAGCAATTCTACTAGTAGTATTACTACTACTACTACTACTAAGACTACTACTACGACTACTGCTACTACTACTTCTCCAACTACTTCCACTACTACTACTTTTACTAATACAGCTACTACTTCTCCCACCACTTCCACTAGTACAACTACTAATACCACTATTACTACTATTACTACTACTACTATCACTGTCGCTACAACAATAAGAGCAACAACAACAACTACTACTACTGCTAAAACTATTTGTACTACTACTGCAACTATTACAAATGCATGTGCTATTACGAATACTACGATTGTTGCTACTGCAACACTTACTATTTTTCCAGCTATTATGGCTACTACTACTACTACAGCTACTTCTGCTATTACGCCTAATACTACTATTACTACTGCTACTACCACGACTATTACTACTAATACTACTACTACTACGACTACTACTACTACTGCTGCTGCTACTACTACTACTGCTGCTGGTACTACTACTTCTACTACTTCTGCTACTACTACTACTATTGCTACTATCACTACTACTCCTTCTCCTACTACAACTACTACTGTTACTAAAAGTAGTATTGCTTCTACCACTACTAGCACTATTGTTACTACTTTTGCAACTCCTACTATTGCTTCTTCTACTACTACTACTATTGCTACTGCAAATACTACTACTATTACTAGTAGTACTGCTACTACTAATACAACTGTTAATATTACTACTACTACTACTACTACTACTACTACTACAACTACAATTCAAACCCCTACCACCACAACTACTCCTACTTCTACTTCTACTACAACTCCTACTTCTACTACCACTACTACTACTCTTACTACTAACACTCCTACAACTACAACAACTACTACTACTAATACTACTATTACTACTACTACTACTACTACTATTACTACTACTACTACTAGTACTACTACTACTACTAAAACTCCTCCTATTAGCTCTACTACAGCTACTACAACTCCAACTACTACTATGATAACAACAACAACAACTACTACTACAGTTACTAACACTCGAATTACTACTATTACTACTACTAATACTACTACTACTACAACTACTACTACCAATACTACTACAACTACTACTACTACTATTACTACTACTACTACTGCTACAACAACAACAATTACTACTGCTCCTGCTAATACTACTACTACGACTACTACTACTACTTTATTACTACTATCACTACTGCTACTCCAACCACTGCTACTGCTCCTATTGCTGCTGCTACTACTACTCCTACTACTACTATTCCTACATCTCTAACTACTACTACTCCTACTACTCCTACAACTCCTCCCACTGCTACTACTAGGACTTTTACTACTACTACCGCTACAGCTGCTTCTAATACTACTACTACTACTCCTCCTACTACTACTACTATTGCTACTTCTGCTACCATTGCGTCTGCTGCTTCTGCTACTATTGCTGCTACCGCTTCTACTACTACTGTGACTACTGCTACTACCGCTACTACTACTACAACTACATCTACCACTACAGCTACTACAACTACTACTGCTACTACTACTACTACTAGCACTATTGCTGCCACCAATGCTACTACTACAAATAGTTCCCCCACTACTACTACTACTACTACTTCTACTACTATTGCTACTGCTTGTACTACTACTACTGCTACTTCTACTACTATTACTACTAGTACTACTACAAATATTGCTAATACTAGTACTACTACTACTGCTACTACTATTACTACTACAACTCCTACTACTACAACTACAGTTACCCCCTTCCACCACTACTACTCCTGCGATTACTACTACTACAACTCCTACTAATACTACTACAACTACTACTCCTAGTACTACTCCTACTACTCCAACTGCTACTACTAATACTGTAGCAAAAACTTCTACTACTACTACTACTATTGTTACTACTATTTCTACTACTACGACTACTACTCAAACTGCTACTACTAGTATAAGTACTACGACTACTACTACGACAACAACAACAACAACAACTACTACTACTACTAACACTACTACTATTACTAACGCTGTGATTACTACTACTACGACTACTAATACTACTACTACTACTACAACTACTACAACAACAACAACAACTACTACTACTCCTACTACAGCTATGACTACTACTACTCTTCTACAACTAAAACTACTACTACCACTATGACTACTACTACTATTACTACTACTTCAGCTAATACTACTACTATGAATATTAATACTGCTACTGCTGCTGCTGCTGCTACTACTCCTACTACTGCTACTACTCCTACTACTGCTATTGCTACTGCTACTCCTATAACTACTACTACTACTAGTACAACAACTACTACTCAAAGAATTGCTTCTCCTACTAATCCTACTACTCCTACTTCTGCTACTATGATGAGTACTGCTACTATTACCGTTACTATTGCTACTGCTACTGCTACTACTTCTATCCCTACTTTCGCTATTGCTAATTCTACTATTACCGCTCCTACTCCTCCTCCTACTACTACTACTATTGCTACTACTGCTAGTGCTGCTGCTGCTGTTACTACCGCTACTACTACTACTACTACTACTACTACTACAACAAGTACTACTACTACTACAGCAGCTACTACTATTGCTGTTATCGCAACTACTACTACTACTATAACATCTCCTACTACTACTGCTGCTGCTGCTACTACTACGGCTACTTTTACTACTACTACTACTATTACTGTTGCTACTACTGTTTCTCCTACACCTGCCACTACTTTTGCCACTACTGCTACTACTGCTGCTATTACTACCACTACTACTACTACTAGTACTACTATTACCACCATAGCTACTACTACTGCTACTACAACTTCTAATACTAATTGTACTACTTTACCTGCTACTACTACTACTACAATTGCGACTACTACTGCTACTGCTACTACTAAAAATACTACTACTATTATTACTGCTACTACTTCTATTATTGCCACTAATACTACTACTACTCTTACTGCTACTATTGTAACTACTGCTGCTACTACTACTACAACAACAACTACTACCACTACTACTACAACTACAACCACTACTACTACTACTACTATTACTACTACTACTATTTCTGCTACTACTACTACTACTACAAGAAGTAATACTACTTCTGCTACTCCTCCTACTGCTACTACGACTATTGCTTCTGCTACTACTCTATTTCACCTAATACTACTACTGCCGCTACAATTATGACGACTACAACTACCACTGCTGCTCCTACTACTACAATCGCTACTACTACTACTACTACTCAACTTCTCCTTCTACTACTACTATTTCTAGTACTACGAGTATAGCTACTACTACAACAACTAATACCACTACTACTGTTACTACTGCTACCACTACTACTATCGCTACTATTGCTACCACTGCGACTACGGCGACTATGGCTACTACCACCACCACCACTACAACTATCGCTACTTTGCTGCTATTCGTACTACTAATGCTACTACTTCTATTACTACTATTGTTGCAACTACAACTATTGCTACTACCAACACAACTAGTACAAGAGCAAATACTACTACTACTACTACTACCACCACAATGACTGCTATTACCACAGCTACTAAACCTACTACTACAACTACTGCTACTATTGCTTCTGTTTCTACTACTAATACTAATGTAACTATTGCTGCTACTACTGCTACTACAACCACTATTACTACAACTACAACAACTACAATAATTACTTCAACTACTATAGGTGCAACAAAAAAAAACTGCCACTACCCTACTACTATTACTACTTCTACTACTCCTAGCACTACTATAAATAATACCACTATTGCTACAACAACAACAACAACAACTACAACTAGTTCTACTATTACTACTACTACTACTGCTGCTGCTGCTGCTGCTGCTGCTACTGCTACAACAACAACTTCTAGCACTACTACAACTACTACTACCTCTACAACTACAAAAACTACTACTGCTGCTACTACTACTCCTACAGCTACAGCTGCTACTCCAACTGCTACTACTACTACTTCAACTAGTAGCACTACTACTGCTACGACTCTTTCTACTACTACTACTACGACTCCAACTCGTATTGCTACTACTTGTAATACTACAAGAACACTTACTACTACTACTACGACTACTACTGTTACAAAAACTTTCTCTACTATTACTACTACTACTACTACTACTCCACCTACTATTCTAACTACTGCTGCCACTACTACTAATGCTACTACTACTACCACTACTGCTATGACAACTTCTACTACTACTACAATAACTACTACTATTACTACAAATACTGCTAATACTAGTACTACTACTGCAGCAACGGCTATTACAGCTACTACGACTAGTACTACTACTACCCCGATTACTGTTTTTTCTACTACCACTACTGCTACTGCTACAACTACTAAAACTTCTCCTACTACTGCTACTACTCTTGCTACTCTTACTATTGATACTAGTATTAGTTCAACTAATCCTACTACAATTACTACTACTACTTCTACAATAGCTGCTACTTCTACTACAACTACAACTACTACCAACACTAGTACTACTACGATTACTACTGCTGCTACTTCTATTGCTACAGCAACAACTACTGCTATTACTACTTGTCCTACAACTACAACAACTTCTACTTCTGCTACTACTGTTACTACTACTACTACTACTACCACCACCACCACTACTACTACTTCTATTTCTACTACTACTACTCTTACACCAACTCCTACTCCTACTACAACTACTACCATGACTACTAATACTACTACTCCTACACCAACTCCTACTCCATCTACTATAACTACTACTACTACTACTACTACTACTACTACGACTACTACTAACACTATTACTACTGCAACTACTACTACTAAACTTCAGCTACTGCTACTAGTAATGCAACTATTACTAGTACTACTACTCTTACTACTACTTCTGCTACTGCAACTACTACTACTACTACTCCTCCTATTACTGCTACTACTACTATTACTACAACAACTACTACTATTGTTGTTGCAACTACAACTACTAGAACTTCTCCTACTACTACTACTACAGCTGCTGCTACTACTACTACTGAATCTAATACTACTAGCACTAATGCTGCTGCTCCTACTCCTCCTCCTACTACTACTACTAATACTACTATTACTCTTACTACTACCACTACTACTGCTAATACTACTACTATTACTATTACTACTACTGCTACTACTACTACTACTCCTCCTACTGCTACTCGTACTGCTACACCTACTCCTATTACTACAATGACTTCTACTACTGCTACTACTATTGCTACTACTGCTACTGCTGCTACTACTACTACTACTACTAGTACAATTGCTACTACTACTACTAAAACTACTACTAGTGCTACTACTACTACTACAAATACTAATGCTCATACTACTTCTACAACTACTAGTTGTACAATTGCTACTACTACTATTCGTATTACTACTACTAATACTAAAACTATTACTAATGCTACTACTACTACTACAAATACTAACGCTCATACTACTTCTACTGCTACTTCTGCTACTACTACTACAACCTCTACCACTACTACTACCACTACTACTACTGCTACTACAACTACAACAACTACTACCACTACTACAAATACTACAACTACTGCAACTACTACTACAGCAATGGCTACTATAGCTTCTACAACTGCTATTGCTACTAACCCTATTACTGCTACTACTGCAATTACTACTACTACTACTACTACTATTGCTGCTGCTACTACTACTACTAAAACTCCTCCTACTAGTACTAATTCTACTCTTGCCATTACTACTGCTGCTATTATTGCTACTACCACTACTGCAACTACTGCTACTACTTTTACTAGTACTACTACTGCAACTACTATTACTACTCCTACTGCTACTACTATAGCTACTACTTCTACTACTACTACAACTACAACTACTACTATTACTACTACCACTACTATTACTGCTGCTTATGCTACAACAATGACAACTACTACTACCACTACTTGGCCTCCTACTACCACAACTACTACAACAACAACAACAACAACTACTTCTACTAGTAGTAGTACTACTCCGACTACTGCTGCTGCTGCTGCTACTACTACTACTTCAATGACTACTACTATTGCTACTACGATTACTACTACTGCTACTACAATAAGAACAACAACAACAACAGCTACTACTACTACTACTACTACTACTATTACTGGAACTACTGCAACTACTACTACTGCTATTACTACTACTACTACTACTACCACCACCCCTAGTCCAACTACTAATACTCCTACTACTGCTCCTACTCCACCTCCTCTTCCTCCTCCTACTACTACAACTACTACTACCACTACAACTGCATCTACTATTTTTACTACTACTACTACTATGACAACGTCAACTACTACTATTATTGCAAATACTACAAATACTACTACCACTGCTAATACTAGTATTACTACTGTTGCTGCTTCTGTTTCTACTAGAACTACTTTGACTTCTGCTACTACTAGAACTACTGCTACCACTTCTACTACTGCTGCTGCTATTTCTACTACTACCACTGCTGCTGTTTCGGCTACTTCTAGTACTATAACTACTGCTACTACTATTGCTACTATTGCTACTGCGAGTACTAATACTAGAACTACTACAACTACTACTGCTACAACTAGTACTACTACTGTTATTGCTGCTGTGGCTAATACTACTACTGCTACTAGTACTTATATTGTTACTACAACTATTACCGCTGTAGTGGCTACTACAATACTACTACCACCACTACTACTACTACTCCTTCTAGTGTTACTACTACTATTGTTGTTGTTGTTGCTGCTACTACCTGTACTACTACTACTTATCCTAGAACTACTACTACTTCTGCTACAACTACTATTACCACAACTACTGCTATAGCTTCTACTACTCCACTACTGGTACAACTTTTGCTACTTCTACAACTGCTACTACTACTTGTGCTGCTACTACTACTAAAACTACAACTACTATTACTATCGCTGTTGTTGCTACTTCTTCTATTGCTACTACTATGACTGCTGTTATCGCTAGTACTACTTCTATAATATTTACTATTACTATTACAACAACAACTACTACTACTATACAACTGTTGCTACTACTACTTCTACTGCTACCACCACTACTACTACTACTCTAATTATTACTACTACAGGTACTACTACTATTACTACTACTACTACAACTACTGTTGTTGTTGCTGCTATGACTAGTTCTCTTACTAGTACTAATACAGCTTCTACTATTACAGCTACTTCTATCACTACTAATATTGCTACTACTACTTCAACTACGGCTACTACTACATCTTCTGCTACTACTACTGCTGCTACTACTGCTCCTACTGCTGCTGCAACTACAACTTCAACTACTACTTTGGCTACTACTACTGCTATTACCACAACTATTATTTCCACCGCGGCAACAACTACTACTACCACTACTACTACTAATACTACATCTCCTACTACTACTACTACTACTACTACTACTACTACTACTACTACTACTACTACTACTACTACTACTACTACTACTACCACTACTATTGCTTGTACAACTACTACAACTAGCACTATTGCTACTACTCACTCTACAACTACTATTGCTTCTACTACTAACACTACTAGTGCTAGTACTATCACTTTTGCTACTACTGCTACTGCTACCACAACTGCTACTATCGCTACTACAACTACTACCACTTCTACAACTTCAACTACAACTACTACTATGATGACTACTGCAATTGCTACTACTTTCACCATAATTACTCCAACTGTAGCTCCTACTGCCACTGCTACTACTACTGCTACTACTACTGCTATTATTGCTACTATTACTACTAATGCTGCTACTACTACTGCAATTACTACTGCTACTACTACTACTACTGCTACTACTATCACTGCTACTGCAGCTTTTACTACTTCTACTAGTAGTACTACAACTACTGCTATTTTTGCTTCTACTACTATAGCTACCAGTACTACTACTAATACTACTTTTGCTACCACTACTACTAATACAACTACTGCTTCTACTACTACTACAGCTACTGCTATTACTACTACTACTACAACTACTTCAACTACCACTACTACTACTGCTTCTATTGCAACTACAACTACTACAACTGCTACTACTACTCCTACTACTACTACTGCTACAACTGCTACTACTACTCCTACTACAACTACTACCACTGCTGATACTACTACTACTACTTTTGCGACTACTGATCCTGCCACAACTATTACTACTATTTCTGTAACTATAGCTACTGCTGCTGCTACTATTACTACTGCAACAACTACTGCTACTACTATGACTACTACTACTGCAACAACTACTGCGACTACCACTTCTACTACCGATACTACTACAACTACTACTATTACCACTACGGCTGCTACTACTACTACTACTACTTCTACCGCTACTTCTACTACAAGTTCTACTAATGTTGTCGCTACTACTGCAACTACTTCTGCTACTACACCTACTAGTCGTACTACTTCTTCGACTACTACTTCTTTAAAAGTACTACTGCTAATACAACAATTACTGCTACTACTACTACTGTAGCTACTGCTATTATTACTGATACTAATACAACTTCTTCTATTGCTACTGCTTCTACTTCTACTGCAACTATATCAATAACAACAACAACAACTACTACAACTACTACTAGTACTAATACTGCTACTACTACTACTGCTACTACAATTACTACAGCTACTGCTACTAGTACTAATACTACAACAACAACAACAACGACAACTACTACCGCAGCTACTACTTCTACTACTATTACTGCTACTGTTTCTACTATTGCGGCTACTACTACTACTACTGCTTATGCTCCAACTACTACTACGACTTCTGGTAGTATAACCGCTACAAATGATGCTGCTACTACTCCTACTCCAACTACAACTGGTACTACTACTACTACTACCACTACTTTGACTACAAATACTGATACTACTAACCCTACTCCAACTCCTCCTCCTACTACTACTACTACCATGACTACTACTACTACTACTACAACAACTTCTTCTATTACTACTTCCACTACTACAACTGCTACTACTACTACTTCCATTACTGCTGCTACTACTACTGCTGCTACTATTGCTACTCTAACTACAACTACTACTATGACCACCACAACTACTGCTGCTGATACTAGTACTACACCTACTACTTCTACTACTACAACATCTACTACTACTACTACTTCTGCTACTCCTACCACTACTAGTAATACAACTACTGCGATGACTACTATTGTTGCTGCTGCAGCTACTCCTACAACAACTACTACTACAATTATCGTTTCTGCTACTACTACAACAACAACTACTGCTGCTACTACAATTACTACTACTATTACTACTACTGCTTCTACTACTACTGCGGCTGCTGCTGCTGCTATTGCAGCTACTGCAACTACTACTACTACTACTACTACTACTACTATTGTTGTGTTGCTAATACTACTAGTACTAGTACTACTACGACAATAACTACTACTATTGTTACTACTACTACTACTGCAACTATTACTGCTGCTACTACTACTGCCACTACTACTGCTACTGCTTCTGCTACTACCACTACTGGTACCACCGGTACTACCTTTGCTACTACTACTTATACTTACACTACTATTACTGTTGCTGCTGCTTCTACTTCTACTACCCCTACTATTGTTGCAACGACAGCTACAACAACTACTACTACTATTGTAGCAAGTACTGCCTCTACGACAGTTACTACTACTTCAACTAGTACTACTACAACTACCTCTACTACTACTACTATTACTACTACTACTACTACTACTACTACTACTACAATTACTACTGCTTCTACTACTACTACTACAACTATTGCTACTGCTACTACTACTACAGCTATTTCAACCACTCACACTTGTACTACTTCTGCTACTATTATTGCTACTAGTAAAACTGCTACTACTACTACTTCCATTACTACAACAACAACAACTACTACTATTACTACTACCACTACTACTACAACTTCTACAACTGCTATTATTGCTACTATGGGTACTACTACTACTGCTGTTACTGCTACTACTACTACTACTACTACTACTACTACTACTACTATTACTACTACTACTACTGCTACTACTACTGCTACTACTACTACTACTACTACTACAGCTGCTGCTATTTCGGGTACTACTACTACTACTGCCACTACTGCTACTGCTACTACTACCACTACTACTTCTACAAATGCAACTACTACTACTTCGGACACTACTACTATTGCTCCCACTACTGCTACTACTATTGCTACAACTGCTACTACTATTACTATTACTCCTACCACAACTATAACCACTGCAACCATTACTACTACTACTACTTGTATTCGTACTAGCACTACTACTACTATTACTACTACTGCTACTACTGCTCTTGCTGCTATTGCTACTACAAAAACTACTACTTTTACTACAACTAATTCTACTACTACAGCTATGACTCTTGCAGCTACTACTTCTTCTTTGACTACTTCTGTGACTTTGATTGCTACAACTTCGACCAGATCTACTACTACTACTACAACTTCTACTAGATCTACTACTGCTACTACTACTACTATTACTATTTCTAGTATTACTACAGCGGCTACTACTAGTATTACTTCTGCTATTGCTTCTACTACTACTAGTGCTGCTACTACAACTGCTACTACTACTCCTAGTGCTCTTACTACAACTGCTGCTACAACAACAACAACAACAACAACAACAACAACAACAACAACAACAACTACTACTACTACTACTACACGACAACTACTATTACTACTTCTACTATTACTACTAACACTACTACTATGGTTACTGCTACTGCTACTACTTGCACTACAACAACTTCTACTACTACTTCTACTACTACTACAGCTACAGCTTCAATTACTACTCTTATTTCTA
This sequence comes from Trichopus zeylanicus subsp. travancoricus, assembly GCA_005019695.1. Classification (NCBI taxonomy): domain Eukaryota; kingdom Viridiplantae; phylum Streptophyta; class Magnoliopsida; order Dioscoreales; family Dioscoreaceae; genus Trichopus; species Trichopus zeylanicus. Next base: position 3,239 of record RXID01022304.1, on the reverse strand, counting down.
CTATTACTGCTACTACTACTACTTCTATTACCACTCATATTACTACTATTACTGCTACTACTACTATAGCAATAGCTACAACTATGGCTCCTCCATCTACTTCTACTACTGCTGCTAAAGCTACCACTACTACTACTGCTACTACTGCTACAACTGCTACTAATATTACGACTACTATTATTGCTGCTTCTACTACAACTACTACTACTTCTCCTAATCCTACTACTTTTGCTACTACTGTTGTGACTACTACAACTGCTACTAATCATAGTACTACTAATACTACTACTACTACTATTTCTGCAACTGCTACTATGCCTCCTACTCCTACTTTTGCTACTACTACTATGACTGCTATTGCTGCTACTTCTATTACTACTACTACGACTGCTACTTCTATTGCAATTACTATTACTCCTTCTTCTAGTACTACTATTGCTATAGCTACTGAGACTCCTACAACTACTACCACTACAACTACTACTTTCACAACAACTACTAATACTACTATTACTACCACTACTACTACTCCTCCTCCTCCTCCTCCTCATCCTCCTCCTCCGAAAACTACTAGTACTATGCCATCTACTACCATAAATACTGCTGCTGCTGCTGCAACAAATCGTACTATAGCTATTGCTACTACTATCACAACTTCTACTACTTCTACTGTTACCACTATTGCAATAACTATTACTACTACTGCTACAACAACTACTACTACTAATATTACTTCTCCTAGAACTGCTACTACTACTACTACTTCTCCTAGAACTACTACTACTACTACTACTACTACTACTACTACTAGATAACCTCATACTTCTACTATTTCTTCTAATGTTACTGCTATAACTACTACTGCTGCAAATACTACTACTACTACCACCACAACTACTACTAGAGCAACTTTTGCTACAACTTCTACTACTACTATAACTGTTGTTGCTGTTGCTGCTACTACTGCAAGCACTACTACTACTACCACTGCTACTGCGACTACTACTTCTATGACTACTATTAATACTACTACTTCTCCTACGACTATTGCTATCATGACAACCGTTACTGTGACTGCTATTTCTAATACTACTATTACTACTTCCACTTCTGCTACCACTACTACTACTACTATAAGTACTACTATTACTACTAATGCAAATACGGCTACTACTGCTACTACTGCTACAACTACTACAACTACAATTATTGCTACTAATACTTCTACTACTACTACTACAACTGCTGCTACTGCTACTGCTACTATAGCTATTACAACTACTGCTGCTACTACTAAAACTGCTGCTACTACTACTACTATAATACTCGCTATTACTACTACTTACTACTACTATATAACTACCCACGACTACTACTACTACTACCACTACTCCTACTCTACTACTACTACAGTTACTACTACTACTATTACTACTACTACTATTACTACTACAACTACTACTACATCTACAACTACTACCACTGCTACTTCGGGTACTACTGCTACTACTGCTACTGCTACTTCTACAACAACTACTACTACTTTGAGTATAGCTACAACTGCTACTACTACTACATCTAACACTACTACTGCCACTTTCGGTACTGCTATTACTACTTCCACCACACCACAACTAGTACTACTACTATTTCTTCCACAAATGCAAATACTGCTACTTCGGATACTTCTATAACTATTACTACTACTACAACAATAACAACAACAAGAAGAAGAACTACTACTACTGCTGCTACTACTACTACTACTATTACTATAACTATCACTACTACTATACTATTACTACTACTGCAACAACGACCACTACTACCATTACTACTACTACTACTACCACTACAACTACTTCTATTAATACTAGTACTGCTATGGCTACTATTTCTACTACTACAACATCTAATACTACTAGTACTACTATTGCTACTATTACTACAACTACTTCAACTACTACTTGTACTACTACTGCTACTGCTATTGCTGCTACGCCTACTACTACTACTACTATTACTTCTGCTACTACTAATTCTACTACTACAGCAATGACTCATTTTGCTACTACTTCTATAGCTAATACTTTTGCTACTTCGATTGCTATAACCATTACTACTACTACTACTACTTCTCCTACTATGACTACTGCTACTACTACTACCACCACCACCACCACCACCCCCACCACTATAATTACTACTACTACCACTACTGCTATCGCTACAACTATTACTACTACTACTGCTACTACCGCTACTACTCATACTCCTAATACTACTACTACTACTAGTGCAACAACTGCTACTTCTATGGCTAGTACTACTACTACTACTGCCACTTCTACTGCTATTACTACCACTACTACTGCTACTCCTACTACTACTACTAGTTCTACTACTACTAGAACTATTGTTGTCGCCGCCGTCGCTGCTGTTACAACCACTAATACTACTACTACTGCTACAGCTACTTGCACTACTGCTACTACTACTATTGCTATTGTTGTCGCCGTCGCCGCCGCTGCTGCTACCGCTAATACCACTACTACTACTACTGCTACTACTACTACAACTTCTACCATAGCAGCTACTACTACTATTAATACTGCGTCTACTACTACTGCTACAACAACTACAACTACTACTACTTCTACTACTACTGCTACCTTTGTTGCCTCTACTACTACTACTAATACTACAATTGCTGCTAGTACTACAACTAATACTGCTGCTGCTGCTGCTGCAACTACTACTACTTCTACTACCACTACTACTACCACTGCTATTGCTACAGCTTTTGCTACTGTCCTGCTACTGTTGTTGCTGCTGTTGCCACGATGGATGCTACTGTTGCTACTGCTATAAGTACAAGTACCACTACTACTTCTCAAACTACTACTACTACTGCTACTTTTACTACAACTAGTACTTTAACAATAACAAACACCAGTACTATTATTACTATTACACCTGTTATTGCTGCATCTACTACTACCACTACAACTATGACTACTACTACTATTCTTGCTGCAATTACTATTGCTATTGATGCTGCTGCTACTACCTCTATGACTCCTACTACATCTCCAACTACTACTACCACTACCATTCCAAACAGTCATACTACTACTACTACTATGACAACTAACACTCCTACTATAACTATTACTAATTCTACAACTGCTACTATTATCACAACCACTACTAATACTGCTGTTACCACAACAACAACT
>RXID01022303.1:32705-45892 GCA_005019695.1 Trichopus zeylanicus subsp. travancoricus | reverse complement strand
TACTACTACAATAAAACTAATTTTGCTTCACCTACCACTACTACTTCTGCTACTACTACCACAACTACTACTAATACTATTAAAACAATACCCACTACTGCTACAACAACTACATCTACTGCTACTACTACTATTACTATGACCGCTACTACTCCAACGACTACTACTTTTAGTATTGCGATACTATTGCTGCTGCGGTTGTTGCCGCTACTTCTCCTATTGTTGAAACAATTGCTACTGCTACTGCCAGTACTACTACTGTTGCTACAACAACAACTACTACTGCTACTACTACTGCTCCTACTATTGTTACTACTACTACTACTTAGTCTACTACTACTACTGCTACTCCTACTAATACTGTAGTTGCCACTACTACTGCTACTACAACTATTATTGTAACTACTACTACTATTACTACTACTACAACTACTACAACTACTAATGCTACTACTAGTGCTACTGCTACTTTTCTTGCTACTACTTGTACTGCTACTGCTGCTGCTCTTACTACTGCTACTACTACTACTACTACTACTACTACTACTACTGGCACTACTACTACTACAACTACTGCAACTACTACCACAATGGCCACTTCTACTACTACTTCTACAACAACTACTATTACACCCGCAACAACAACTACTATTACACCTGCAGCAACAACTACAACTATAAGCACTACAACAACTAAAACTACAACTATAATACTAATATTACCAAAACTTCTACTACTGATATTGTAAGTAATACTACTACTACAACTACTACTCCAACCCCTACTACTACTATTTGTGCCACTAGTAATACTATTAATAGTACTACTTCTACTACTACTACTAATACTACTACTATCACCACCACTACTACTACTATTACCACTACTAATACTTCTACTACCACAACAAATGCTCAAACAACCACTCCTAATACTACTACTAACACTACTACTACCATTACTATGATTTCTGCTACTACTACTACTACTACTACTTCTATTATTGATACAACTGCTATAACTATTGTTACTAAAGCTACTACAACAGCTACAACGACTACCGCCACTACTATTATGATTACTTCTCCTACTGCTATACTACAGCTACAACGACTACCGCTACTACTACTACAGCTGCTGCTACTACTACTAACACACTATTATTGTTACTGTTGCCGCAACTACTACTGCTACTACTACAATTGCTGCTAATTCTGCTACTACTACTCAACTACTACTGTAGCTATTACTACACTGCTAGTACTGTAGCTGCTACTACAAATACTACTACAACTACTGCTCAAACTTCTGCAACTACTAGTACTTGTCATAATACTATTTCTACTCTTGCTAATACTGCTACTACTACTACTTCTACTCCAACTAATAATACTTTTGCTACTACTAATACTACATGTACGAGTATTATTATTACAACTGCTACTACTACTAATACTACTACTATTGCTACTACTACAACTTCTATTAGTATTACTACAACTTCTATTACTATGACTACGGCAACTACTGGTAAGACTGCTGCTACTATTTTGACTACTACTATTGCTACTGCTGCTACTACAAATTCTACTAATAGTACGTCTACTTGTACTACTACTACTACTTCTACTAGTACTACTACTACAACAACAAATACTACTATTGCTACTAGTACTACTTCTACTAATACTTCTATAGCTGCTTGTCCTATAACGGCAACAATGACTACTACTACTACTACTACTACTACTACTACTACTACTACTACTACTACTATTACCGCTACTTCTACCTCTGCTGCTACTGCTGCTACAGCTACTACTACTACTACTATTGCTACTACTTCTACTACTACTACTACTGTTGCTATTGCTACTGCTACTACTATTGCTACTATAAGTCCAATTACTACTACTACTACTTCTACTACTACTACCGCTAATACTACTCCTACTATTACTAATACTACTACTACTGCTACTTTTCCTACGACTACTACTTCTACTACTGTTGGGGCTATAGCTACTACAACTGCTGCTACTACTACTACTACTAGAACTATTACAACTTCCACTCCCATAATTATAGTTTCTGCAGCTGCTATAGCTACTACAATTGCTACTACCACTACTATTGGTACGACTATTGCTCTTACTACAGCTGCTGCTACTAATACAACTACTAACACAACTACTACTGAGACTGCAACTACTTTTACTACTACTACTGAGACTGCTACTAATACTACTGCTGCTGCAGCTGCTTTTGTTGCTGCTGCTTCTACTAATACTACTGCTCCTTCTACTTCTCCTACTGATACTACTAGTGCAACTACTACTACTACTGCTACTACTAAAACTACTACTACAACAACTACTTGTACTACTACTACTACTACTACTCATACTAGAACTACTACTACTACTAGTACTACTTGTACTACAAATACTACTTCTACTGCTACTGCTACTACCATTAGTACTACTGCTGTGGCTACTACCTCAACTACTGCAACTACTACGACTACTGATGCTACTACTGCAAATACGGCAATTACTTCAGCTGTTACTACTGCTATAGATGCTACTATTGCAACTACTATAGCAAGTAATCCACAACTAGTGCTACTGCTACTACTACTATTATTACTACTACTGCTGCTACTACTACTACTGCCTCTACTGAGACTGCTACTACTGCTGCTGTTGGCACTGCTGCTACTAATACTACTACTCCTTCTACTTCTCCTACTAATACTATTGCTACAACTACTACGACTGCTACTACTACAGTGACTACTAGTACTACTGCTACTACTACTACTAAGGCTACAACAACTACTACTACTACTACAACTACTACTGCTACTACTATTGCTACGATTACTGCTGCTGCTACTACTACTGCTCCTCCAGTTGCTGCTACTATTATAGCTACTAATACTAATAGTACTAAGACTGCAACTACTACTACTACTACTGCTGAGACTGCTACTACTACTACTACAGCCGCTGCTATTGCGTCTATTGTTGCTTCTACTACTAATACTACTACTCCTACTTCTCCAACTGATAGTACTACTGCAACTACTACTGCTACAACAACAACTACTACTACTAATACAACTACTACTGCTGCTATTGCAGCTACTACTACTACTCCTCCTATTAGTACTACTACTTCTACTATTGCTACTACTACTTTTACTACTACACCTACTACTACTACTGCTACTACGACCGCTGCTACTACTATTGCTACGACTACTGCAACTAAAACTACTACTACTACTACTACTACTACTACTACTACTACTACTACTACTAATGCTGCTACTGCTATTACTACAACTACTATTGTTGCTTCTGTCACTCCTTCTGCCACTAAAACTAATACTCCTTCTACTTCTGCTACTGATTCTACTTCCACAACTATTACTACTACTACTACTACTGCTGCGACTACTACTACTCCTGGTACTACTATAACTACTACTATTATTAATGCAACTACTACTACCACCACCAGCACCACCACCACCACCACCACCGCTACTACTACTACTTCTACTTGCACAACTACTACTATTACTACTGCTACTACAATTACTTCTACTACTGCTACTACTACTTCAATTGCTACTACTTTTGTTACAACTACTACAACAACTGCTGCAACTACTACTACTATTGATGCTACTTCTGCAACTACCACTAGTACTTCAACTGTTACTACTACTACTGATACTACTACTGCAACTACTGCAACAACTATTACTACTACTACTACTCTTGCTACTACTACTACTACAGCTGCTGCAGCTACCTCTACTACCAGTACTACTATGTTACTTCTACTGCCACTACAACTACTACTGCTGCTGCTACAACTACTACTACCTCAACCGAGACTGCTAGTACTACTTCTACTACTACTGTTATTGTTGTTGTTGCTACTAATACTTCTACGTCTTCTACTTCTCCTACTAATCTATTGCTGCAACTACTACTACAACTACTACTACTGTTATAACTTCTACTATTGCTAGTACTACTACTACTCCTCCTCCTCGTACTACTGCAGCTACTACTATGACTGCTAGTGCTATTGCTACTATTGCTACAACAACTACTACTACTAGTACTACTAGTTCTACTATAACTGCTACTACTATTATAGCTACTGCTACTACCCTTACTATTATTGCTGCTATTACTACTTCAACTGCTACTACTACTACTACTAGAGTTGCTATTGATGCTACTACTCCAACTACTATAGTTACTACTACAACAACAAATGGTACCGCTACAACTCTTGCTACTACTACTGTGCTGCTGCTACTACTACTACTACTAATATGACTACTGCTATTACTACTGCCACTACAACTACTACTGCGGCTACTGCTACTACACTACCACTATTGTTGTTGTTGTTGTTGTTTCTACCACTACTACTACTTGTACGACTTCTCCAACTACCACTACTACTGCTACTTCACTACTAGTGCTTCTACTGCTACTACTAGTACTGCCACTACTACAACTATCGTCGCTACTACTAACACTATTACCACTACTACTTCTACTACTACCACTGTTGCTGCTACTACTATTATAACTACTGCTGGTACTATTACTTCTACATTTTTTGTTACTGCTACTACAACTACTGTTACGACTTCTGCTACTAGTCATGCTACTACTATAACTACTACTACTACTACTGCTACTACTATGACTACTTCTCCTATACTAACAACTACTACTACTTCTCCTACTACTACAACTGCTGCTACCGCTGCTACTAATACAACTACTGCTAGTGCTAGTACTACTATTATTACTCCCACTACTTTAACTATTATTACTGCTGCTACTCCTCCTACTACCACTATAGGTAGTGCTACTACGGCTCCTAATACTACTACTACTTCTACTACTGCTACTACTACTACTCCTATTAGTACTACTATTGCTACTACAGCTACTACTACTTCTATTACGATACCTATTACTACTACTGCAACTACTACTTCTACTACTACTGCTACTATGGCCGTTACTACTACTTCTGCTATGACTTATGCAACTAAGACAACAACAACAACAACAACAACAACTACTACTACTACTACTACTACTACTGCTACTGCTACAACTACAACTCCTAATACTACTGCTACTATTACTGCTACTACTACTGTTGTTGCTTCTGTTGCTGTTCCTGCCCCAAATAGTACTTGCCCTTCTACTTCTCCTACTAATAGTACTTCTGTAACTACTTCTACTGCTACTACTACTACGACTACTACTACAACAACAACTACTACTACTACTGCAACTACAACAACTACTACTACTTCTACTACTACTAGTACTACTACTACTTCTACTACAACAACTACTACTACTGCTTCTACAGCTACCATTACTACTAGTACTGCGACAACAACTTCAACGGCCACAACTTCTGCTGCAATGACTACAGCAACTACTACAACAACTACTACTACTAATATTACCACTGCAATAACTACTACTACTTCAACTATTACTACTACAACTGATGCTACTATTGCAACTACTACTGTAACTACTGGAACAACTAGTGCTACTGCTACTACTCTTGCTACTACTACTACTGCTGCTGCTGCAACTACTTCTAATACTAATACTACTATGCTACTACTACTACTACTGTTGCTGCTGCAGCTGCTGCTGCTACTACTACCTCTATTGAGACTGCTAGTACTATTTCTACTACTACTGTTGTTGTTGTTGCTGCTACTAATACTACTACTCCTTCTACTTCTCCTACTAATAATATTGCAGCAAGTACTACTACTGCTACTACTATTGGGATTACTACTACTACTTCTACTACTACTACTACTACTCCTACTACTACTACTACTACTACTGCTGCTACTACTACTCCTCCTCCTCCTCCTCCTACTACAATTATTACTATTACGGCTATTGCTACTACCCTTAATATTACTACTACTACTCCTCCTCGAACCACTACATCTACTGCTGTAACAACTAGCGCTACTACTACTACACTCGCTACTACTACTGCTGATGCTACTGCTGTTGCTGCTACAACTACTACTTGTACTACTACTGCTATTATTACTGCCACTACAACTACTACTGCTACTACTACTGCTGCTGCTACTACTACCACCACCACTGTTGTTGCTGTTGTTGTTTATACCACTACTACTACGCGTACAACTTCTCCAACTACAGCTACTACAGCTACTACTTCTACTGCTACTTCACTGCTACTCCTTCTACCACTACTGCTACTACTGCCACTACTACAACTATTGCCGCTAATGCTAACACTATTACTATTGCTATTGCTACTATTGTCACTATTGCTACTGCTACTACTACTATTACAACTACTGCTCCTACTATCACTTCTGCTGCTTTCGTTACTACTACTATTACTACTACTACAACTATTGTTACAAGTTTTGCTACTACTAGTACTACTACTATAACTACTGCTGCTGCTGCTACTACAACTACTATTACACTAATGTTACAAGTACTACTACTAGTACTGCTACTACTATTACTTCTACTACTACTTCTACTACTACTACTACTACTACTACTACTACTACAGCTATAAGTATTATTACAACAATAACTACTACTATTACTATTCCTGCTGTTGTTGTTAATACTGCTATTACTACTATTACTACTACCAGTGTGACTACTACTACTCCTCCTACAACTACTACTATTGCTACTGCTGCTACAATAGCAACTACTACTACTACTACTATTGCTGCTGCTAATACTACTACTCCTACAGTTACTACTACCACTACTATTTCTCCGAATACCACTGCTACAGCTACTACTGCCCCTGCGATAACTACTGCAACTGCTACTAATAATAGTAGTACTTCAACTACAGCTAATGCTACAACTGCTACTACTACTATAATTGCTGCTACTATTGGTACGACTACTACTGCTGCTACTACTACAACTACGACTACTACTACAACTCCTAATAGTACTACTACTACATCAGCAGCTTCTACAACTACTACTCCCCTTACTACTATAACTATTACTATCAATACTAAGACTACTACTACTATTTCTAATACTACTACTTGTACAACTACTCCTTCTCCTCCTCCTACTACTATTATAATACTACTACTACTCCTGATACTACTACTCGCACAACTACTCCTACCCCTACTACTACTACTACTACTACTCCCCCTACTGCTACAACAACAACAACTACTACTACTACTCCCCCTACTGCTACTGCTACTACTTCAGCTGCCACTACTACTACTGCTACAACTACTCCTACTCCAACTCCTATAGCTACTACAACTCCTACTACTACTACTGGCCCTACTCCAACTACTACTACTCCTATTTCTACTTCTATTCGAACTCCGCCTACTATGACTGATGCTACTATTACAACTACTACAACAACAACTACTCCTACTACTACTCCTACAACTACTACTACTCCTACTAATAGTGCTACTACTACCATGACTTTTGCTACTACAACTACTACTATTACGACTCCTACTACTACTATTACAGCTCCTACTACTACTACTACTATTACTAGTACTACTTATACTATTACTACTACTACTGCTGCTACTACCATTGCTACTATTACTGCAACTACTGCTTGTACTACTAGTACAATTGCTACTACTCCTCCTCCTACTACTATTGGTACTGCTACTACTAATACTAACACTACTACTACTCCTCCTACTACTACTACTACTACTCCAACACCTATAGCCACTACTACACCAACTACTACTACTACTACTACTATTCCAATGCCTAGTCCTACTATTGCAACTACTACTACTCCTACTACTATTACTACTACTCCAACCACCACTTCTAATATTACTACTACTACTACTACTTCAACTACTACTATAGCTACTACTGCCACTACCAATACTCCAAATAGTACTACTCCTAGCACTTCAACTCCAACCACTACTACTACTACTGCTGCTGCAACTACTACTAATACTACTACTGCTGCTGCTACTAATACAGCTACTACCGTAACTACTACTGGTACTAATGCGGTTATTACTACTACAACTACAAATGCCGCCGGTATTACCACTGCTACTACTACTACTACTCTAGCTACAGCTGTTGTTGCTGCCACTGCCTCTAATACAACTACTCCTACTACTTCTCCAACTACAGCTGTTGTTGCTGCTACTGCCTCTAATACAACTACTCCTACTACTTCTTCTGCTACTAGAACTGCAACTACTACTACTGTGACTACTTCTTCTGCTACTACTACTACTCAAACTGCTTCTCCTACTTCTACTTATTATGCTACTACTGCTACAACAACAACCACTATTACCACTGCTACTACTATGCCTAATACTACTAAAACTACTACTACAACTATAACTTCTGCTCCTATAAATACTACTAAAATTAATATTACTACTACAATACTACTATTACTAATATTATTGCTACTAATACTCACACTGCTACTACTACTTCAAGTACTATGACTACTATTACATCTGCTACTACTATTGCTACTACAACTGCTACTACTACTACAATTGCTGCTACTACTGCTAATACTGCTACTACAACTATGACGACTTCTCCTGCTAATGGTACTACAACTAAGACTGCTACTACTACTATGATGAGTACTACTTCTCCAACTACTACTACTTTTGCTACTACTACTGCTACTAATACTACTACTATTACTACAACTATGATTAAAGCTACAACGACTACTGCTATAGCTGCTACTACTACTACTACTACTACAACTATTGTTACCACTACCATAGCTACTACCACTACAATTGCTGCTACTACTACTCCTAATACTGCACCTACTACTACTCCTTCTCCTACACCTATTCGTACTACAACTCCTACCCCTACTGCCACTGCTACAACAACAACTACTTCTACTAGTACTACTATTAATACTGTAGCTCCTTGCGCTACTACTACTACTACTATTACACCTATTACTACTACTACAACTGTGACTACTACTGCTGCTGCTGCTGCTACTACTACTACTATTACAACTATTATTACAACTACTTCTATTTTTGCTACTACGACTACTACTACAACTAATCCTACTACTACAACTACTACAAGTATTAGGACTACTACTACTGCTACTACTACTGCTATTTCTACTACTACTGCTACAACTATTACTTCTACTACTCCTATTACCACTACTACTGCTGCTACTACTGCTAATAGGACTACTACTACTACAACTTGTACTCCTACTGCTACTATTACAACTATTACTACACCTACTACTATTACTACTTTCGCTACTACTAATACTGCTTCTACTACTATTACAACCACTACTGCGACACTACTTCTTCTATTACTGCTACTACAACTACTACTACTAATATGTCTCCCGCTACTCTTACTACTGCCACAACTTTTGTTACTACTACTACTCCTCCTCCTACTATTTTTGCTGCTACCACTATCAATGCTACGACTAGTAATAGTACTGCAACTATTACTACCCCTGCTATGACTACTACTTCTACTACTACTACTGTTGCTCCTGCTACTACGATTACCGCTACACTACTACTATTACTTTTCCTACTCTGCTATGACTGCTACTACTACTACTATTGCAACTACGGGTACTACTGCTACCCCTGCAACGATTGCTACTGCTACTATTGTAGCTACCACTACTACCACTACTGCAACTGCTACTACTATGACTTCTACCACTACTACTACTGGTACCACTACAGTTGCTACTATTACGACTGCTACTACTGCTACAACTACTGCTGCTACTACTTTTACCAAAACTACTACTACTACAAGAACAACAATAACAACTAGTACTACTTCTACCACTACTATTGCTACTATTACTGCTACTACTGCTACCGCTACTACTCCTACCACTCTAACTACTACTACTACTACTATAACCACTACTGCTACTACTGATACTATGACTACCACAACAAATACTACTACTTATACTTCTACTGTTGCTATCACCCCAACTATTACCACCACTCCTACTTCTACAACTGCTTCTGGTGCTTCTACTACTACAACTACTACCACTCCTCTTGCTGCTTCTACTACTACCACTAATACTGCGCCTATTAGTGTTGCTATTACTACTTCTGCCACCACTACTGATACAACTTCTACTATGGCTACAACTTCTACTTCTACTATGGCTGGTACAACAACAACTACTATTACTACTATTATGACTTCAACTACAATAACAACTACTACTATCACAACTTCTGCAACTATTGCTACTACTGCTGCTACTACTATAAAACAAATACTAAAATTACTATTAATAGTACTACTACTACTATGACTATTATTGCTATTACCACTACGACTACTATTTCTACTACTGCTACAACTACTATAACTACTCCTACTACCACTACTTCTTCTACTACAACTACTGCTATTTCTTTGGCCACTACTACTACTACTACTACTACTACAGTTGTTGCTACTACTACTACCACTACTTCTGCTACTACTACTGCTACTATAGCTACCACTAGTACTGATGCAAGTACGTCTACAACTACTAATACTACCACTACTAACAATTCTACAGCTACTACTACCATTGCTACTAATACTACCACTACTCCTACTACTACTACTTTCGCTACTAGTACAACTACAACTACTGCTACTAATACTATAACTACTATTGCATCACATACTACGGGTACAACTACTATTGCTTCTACTACAACAACAACTACTACTACTACTGTTGCCACTACTAAAACTACCACTCCTAGTCCAACTACTATTGCTAATACTACTACCACTACTACTACTACTGCTACTACAACTATAACTATTACTGTTGTCGCTACTACTACTGCTACTACTTCTACTACTACAGCTACTACCACTCCTGATTCTTCTTCTACTACTACTACTAATACTGCCCCTATTAGTGTTGCTATTACCACTTCTGCTACAACTATTCTTACTAATACTACTGCAGCTACTACTTCTACTACAACTACAGCTGCTATGACTACTAGAACTACTACTACTATGACTACTGCTATAATAAGAACTACTACTATTACAACTTTTGCTACTACTGATACAACTACTACAACTACTACAATTACTATTAGCAGTACTATAACTACTACTACTACTATTGCTACTACTACTACTACTACAACAACTTCTTCTCCTACTACACCTACTACTATTACTACTTTTGCTACTACTAATACTGCTTCTACTACTAGTACAACCACTACTGCTACATGACTTCTTCAATTACTGCTACTACAACTCCTACTACTAATACGTCACCCACTACTATTAGTAATGCTACTACTTCTGTTACGTCTACTACTACTACTCCTACTATTTTTGCTGCTACCATTACACAGCTACTACTAGTAATAGTACTGCAACTATTACTACCACTGCTACGACTACTACTACTACTACTACTACTCCTCTTGCTGCTACTACTACTATTGTCACTATACTACTACTAATACTTTTGCTACTCTGCTATGACTGCTACTACTACTACTATTGCTACTAGCGGTAGTACCGCTACTATTGCAACGACTGCTACTGCTACTATTGCAGCTACCGCTACTACCACTACAACTACCACTACCACTACTGCAATTGCTGCTACTATAACTTCTACTACTACTATTGGTACTACTACAGTTGCTACAACTACAACTGCTACTACTATTGTTGCTACTGCTATTACCACAACAACTACTACTACAACAACAATAGCAACTACTACAACAACTACTACCACTACTATTGCTACTATTACTTCTACAACTACTACCGCTACTACTCCTACCACTCCTGATACTACTCCTGCTACTACTACTACTACTACTACAACCACTACTTCCACTACTGATACTATTACTACTACAATAACTACTACTACTTATACTTCTACTGCTACTACTACTACTCCTACTACTGCTACTATCGCCCCTACTATTACTACCATTCCTACTTCTACAACTACTTCAGCTGCTTCTACTACTACAACTACTACCACTCTTACTGCCACTTCTACTACTACCACTAATACTGTGGCTGTTAGTCTTTCTATTACTACTTCTGCTACTACTACTGATACAACTTCTACTACTATTACAACTTCTACTACTACTATGGCTAGTACAACTACTACTACTTTGACTTCAACTACAATAACAACTACTACTATTACTACTTCTGCTGCTACTGCTACTGCTACTGCTACTACTAATAAAACTAATACTACAATTACTATTACTAGTACTACTACTACTACGACTACTATTGCGATTACTACTATGACTACTATTTCTACTACTACTACTACAACTTCTCCAACTACCACTACTTCTACTACAACTATTGCTATTTCTTCGGCTATTCATAGTACTACTTCTACTACTACAGTTGTTGCTACTACTACTACCACTACTTTTGCTACTATGACCGCAACTATAGCTACCAATAGTACTGATGCTAGTACGTCTACTGCTACTAATACTACTACTACTAATAGTTCTACAGCTACTACTACCACTGCTACTAATACTACTACTACTTCTCCTACTACTGCTGCTTCTGCTGCTAGTACAGCTACAACTACTACTACTCATACTATAACTACTATTGCATCTCATACTACAGGTACAACTACTACTGCTCCTACTGCTACAACAACTACAACTACTGCTGCCACTGCTATAACTACAACTCCTAATTCAATTACTATTGCTGATACTACTGCCACTACAGCTACTACTACTACTGCTACTGCTACTAAGACTCAAACTACTACTGTTGTCGCTACTACTGCTACTGCTTCTACTACTACTGCTACTACCACTCCGGATGCTTCTTCTACTACTACTACTAACATTGCCCCTATTAGGGTTGCTGTTACCACTTTCGCTACTGCTACTGCTACCACTTCTACTACTACTACAGCTGCCGTGGTTACTACTACTACTACTACTATGAATACTGCTATAATAAGAACTACTACTATTACAACTTCTGCTACTACTGCTATAATTGCT
>RXID01022303.1:0-32685 GCA_005019695.1 Trichopus zeylanicus subsp. travancoricus | reverse complement strand
CAATTACTACTCTACTACTTATACTACCACTACAACTAATACTACAGCCACAACTAATGCAACTGCTTCTACTACTGCAACCACTACTATAGCTGCTGCTACTACTACTACTCCCACTACTACTACTGCTGCTACGACTACTACAACCTCTACTACTACTGCTGCTACTTCTGCTACTACTACTACAACAACAACTACTACTGCTCTTGCAGCTGCTACTACTACGCGGCTACTACCACTAATCCAACTACTACTACTACTTTCAGTAATACTACTGCTGTTGCTACTGCTACTACTACTACTATTTTTGCTACTATTACTACTGCTACTGCTGCTGCAACTACTGCTGCTGCTGCTGCTGCTACTACTACTACTGCTACTACTACTACTTCTCCTACTACCAGCACTAGTAATACCACTACTACTTCTACTACTACTATTGCTACTAATACTACGTCCGTTACTTCTGCTACTAACACAACCACATCTACTACTACTACTCCTACTCCTAAAACTACTCCTAATACTTCTGTAAGTAATACTACTATGACTATTACCACTACCGTTACTAAAACTACTGCTCTTACTGCCACCACCACTACTACTACTACTGCCACTACTATTGTTACCACTGCTAGTACTACACTAGTACTACTATTGCAACTACTACAACTACTTGTCCTACTACAACTACTACCATTGTTGCCACTACTACCACTACTTCCGCTACTACAACTACTACAACTTCTACAACAGCAACAACTACTACTCCTTGTGCTACTACTACTACAACTACTACTACAACTAGTATAGTTTATATTATTACTACTACCTATACTACTACAAATACTACTACTACTATAGTTTCTATTATTGCCACTACTTGTACTACTATAAATACTACTACTACTACTACTACTACTTCTACTACTACTACTACTACAACTATTGCTACGGCTAATACGACTACTACTACTACAACTGCTACTACTATTGCTGATACTACTGCTACAACAACTACAACTACTGCTGCCACTGCTATAACTACAACTCCTAATTCAATTACTATTGCTGATACTACTGCCACTACAGCTACTACTACTACTGCTACTGCTACTAAGACTCAAACTACTACTGTTGTCGCTACTACTGCTACTGCTTCTACTACTACTGCTACTACCACTCCGGATGCTTCTTCTACTACTACTACTAACATTGCCCCTATTAGGGTTGCTGTTACCACTTCCGCTACTGCTACTGCTACCACTTCTACTACTACTACAGCTGCCGTGGTTACTACTACTACTACTACTATGAATACTGCTATAATAAGAACTACTACTATTACAACTTCTGCTACTACTGCTATAATTGCTGTTACTACTACAATTAATATTATTAGTACTATAACGACTATGACTAGTATTGCTACTACAACTATGACTACTACCACTTCTCCTACTACCACTACGTCTTCTACTATAATTACTGCTACTACTACTACTACAACAACTACTACTGTTGCTATTACTACTACCACTACTTCTGCTATTAGTACTGCTACTATTGCTAGCACTACTACTGTTGCTAGTATGACTACCGCTACTAATACTATGACTAGTAACACTTCTATAACTACTGCTACTACTGCTACTAATACTACCACATCTCCTACTACTGCTACCTATGCTACTACTACTACTTCTACTACTACTACTACTACCCCTGCTACAACTACTACTCCTAGTTCAATCACTACTGCTAATACAACTACCACTACTGCTACTACTATTGCTACTTCTCGTATGACTATAGCTATTACTATAGCCGCGACTAGTACTACAACTTCTGCTACTGAAACTACTACTGCTACTACTACTACTGCTGCTACTGCTATTACTACAACAACGCCTAATTATACTACTATTACAACTACTACTACTCCTACTGCTACAATTACAACTAATACTACACCTACTACTATTGCTACTTTTGCTACTGCTAATACTGCTTCTACTACTAGTACAACCACTACTGCTACACTACTTCTTCTACTACTGCTACTACAACTTCTACTACTAATAGGTCTCCTGCTATTCTTAATATTGCTACTACTTTAGTTACTACTACTATTGCTACTCCTACTATTTGTACTGCTACCACTATCACTGCTACTACTAGTAATAGTACTGTAACTATTACTGCCACTGCTACGACTACAGCAACAACAACAACTACAACTACGGCTGTTGCGACTACTATTGCCGTTACACTACTACTATTACTTCTGCTACTCTGCTAAGATAGCTACTACTACTACTATTGCTACTACGGGCACTACTGCTACCACTACAATGGCTGCTACTGCTACTATTGCAACTACCACTACTACCACTACAACTACCTCTGCCACTACTGCAACTGCTGCTACTATGACTTCTACTACTACAACTGGTACTACTATAGTTGCTACTGCAACAACTACTACTACTGCTGCTACTACTACAGTTACCACAAGTACTACAATAACAACAACAACAACTATTACAACAACAGCTACTACTACTACAACTACTTCTACTACTACCATGCCTATTACCACTGCTCCTAATACTACTACTACAACTACTCCTAATACTACTACTACTATTATTACTGTTGCTACTACTACTACTGCTGCTACTATTACCATTACTACTACAACAGCTACTCCTAATACTATTACTACTACTACTACTACTTCAACTATTACTACTACTCCTAGTACTACCACTACTCCTCCTCCTCCTAATACTACAACAACAACAACTACTACTACTGCTGCTGCTACTACTACTAATACCATTACTACTACAACAACTACTACTAATACTACTACTCCTAATACTACTACTACTACTACTACTACTCCTAATACTACAACTCCTAATACTACCTCAGCTACTACTGCTGCTGCTACCACTATTGCTGCTATTACCATTACTACTACAACAACTACTCCTCCTCCTACTACTACTATTACTACTACTACTACTCCTACTACTATGACGACGACGACGACTACTACTACTACTATGACGACTATTACTACTACTCCTAATATTACTACTATTACTAATACTCCTACTACTACAACTATTGTTGTTGTTGCTGCTACTACTACTACTACTAGTACTACGACTATTAGTACTACACCTAATACTACTACTACTACTACTCCACCTAATGCTACTACTCCTAATACTACCTTAGCTACTGCTACTCCTACTGCTAGAATTACAACTAATACTACACCTACTACTATTACTACTTTTGCTACTGCTAATTCGGCTTCTACCACTACTTCCTCTACTATTGCTACTACTACTACTACTAATATGTCTCTAGCAACTATTAATACAACTACAACTTTTGTTACTACTGCTACTTCTACTCCTACTATTTTTTGCTGCTACCACTATCACGGCTACTACTAGTAATAGTACTGTAACTATTACTACCACTGCTACGACTACTAATACTACTACAACTGCTACTACTATTGCCGCTACACTATTACTACTACTTCTGCTACTCTGCTATGACTGCTACTACTACTACTATTGCTACTACGGGTGCTACTGTTACCACTGCAACAACTACTACTGCTACTATTGCAGCTACCACTACTACCACTATAACTACCACTACCACTACTGCAACTGCAGCTACCATGACTTCGACTCCTACTACTTGCACTACTACAATTCCTACTACTACAACTACCACTATTGCTACTGCTGCTGTTGCTACTACCGTTACAATAACTACTACAACAATAACTACTACTACTACTACTGCTACTACTACCACTACTATTGCTAGTATTACACCTACTACTACTGCCGCTACTACTCCTACCACTCCACATACTACTACTACTACTACCACTACTGCCACTACTGATACTACGACTACAACAACAACAACTACTACTTATACTTGTACTGTTGCTATTGCTACCATTGCGCCTACTATTACTACCACTCCTACTTCTACAACTGCTTCTGCTACTTCTACTACTACAACTACAACCACTCCTGCTGCTGCTTCTACTACTACCATTAATACTGCGCCAACAAGTGTTGCTATTACTGCTTCTGCTACTACTGCTGATACTACTTCTACTACTGCTACAACTTCTACTACTACTACGGCTGGTACAACAATAACAACAACCACTACTATGACTTCAACTACAATAATAACTACTACCATTACTACTTCTACTACTACTGCTACTACTACTACCACAACTAATAAAACAAATACTACAATTACTGTTACTAATATTGCTACTATATGACTACTATTTCTACTACTTCAACTACTACTACCACTTCAACTACTACAACTACTTTTTCTACTATAACTACTACTATTTCTTCGGCTACAGCTACTACTACTACTACTACTACAGTTGTTGCTACTACTATTGCCACTACTTATGCTACTACTACTGCTACTATAGCTAACACTAGTACTGATGCTAGTATGCCAACTGCTACTAATACTACCACTATTAATAATTCTACAGCAACTACTGCCATTGCAACTAACACTACTACTACTTCTCCTACTACTACTACTTCTGCTACCAGTACAGCTACAACTACTGCTACTAATGCTATAACTACTACTGCATCTCATACTATGGGTACAACTACTACTACTTCTACTACTATAACAACTACTACTACCAAAACTAATACTGCTACCACTGCTATAACTACTACTCCGATTTGAACTACTACTACTACGACCACTACCACTACAACTACTACTACTATTGCTACTACGACTATAACTATTACTGTTGTCGCTACTACTACTGCTACTATTTCTACTACTATTGCTTCTACTATTACAGCTACTACCACTCCTGATGCTTCTTCTACTACTCCACTAATACAGCCCCTATTAGTGCTACTATTACCACTTCTGCTTCTACTACTGATACTACTACTACTACTACTTCTACTACTACTACGACTACTATGACTACTACCACTACTACTACTATGACTACTGCTATAATAAGAATTACTACTATTACAACTTCTGCTACTACCGCTGCAACTGCTACTACTACTACAATTACTATTAGTAGTGCTATAACTACTACAACTAGTATTGCTACTACTACTACGACTACTATTACTACTATTTCTACTACTACTATTACTACTACTACAACTTCTACTACTACTATTACATGTTCCACTACAATTACTGCGACTGCTTTTGCTATTGCTACTACTACGAGTATTAAAACTACTACTGTTGCTACTACTACTACCACTACTTTTGGTACTACTATGCTACTACTACTACCACTACTACTGATCTTAATACTATGACTAGTGACAATTCTACAGCTGCTGCTACTACTCCTACTAATACAACCACTACGTCTCCTAATACTGCTACGTCTGCTACTACTACTGCTACTAATACTATGACTACTATTGCATCTCCGACTACGGCTACTGCTACTACTACTTATACAACTACAACTACTACTGCAACCACTAATACTACTACAAAAGTAACTACTACTACCACTGCCACAACTACTACTCTTAGTTCAACCACTATTGCTAATACTACTACCACTACAGCTACTACTACTACTTTTGCTACTGCTACGACTACTACTACTGCTACTACTACAACTATGCCTAACACTATTGCTACTACTACAACTACGCCTAATATTACTACTGCTGTTGCTACTGCTACTACTACTCCTGCTGCTACTACTACTGCAACTGTGGCTACTACTACTAGTAGTACTACTACAACTATGCCAAATACTACTACCACTACTACTACAGCTACAACTACTACAACCATTACTACTACTCTTAATATTGCTTCTACTAATACTACAACTCCTAATACTACCTCAGTTACTACTACTACTGCTGCTGCTACTACTGCTACTATTACCATTACTATTACAACAACTACTCCTACTTCTACTCTTACAAGTACTAATGCTACTACAACTAGTGGTACTACTACCATGACTTTCGCTACTACTACTACTACTACACCGGCTCCTACTACTACCAATACTACTACTTCTACTACTAATTCTACTACTACTTCTACTACTACTGCTACTATTACCATTACAACTACAACAACTACTCCTACTACTGCTCCTACAACTACTACTGCAACTACAACTAGTGCTACTACTACCACGACTTGTGCTATTTCTACTACTACTACACCGGCTCCAACTGCTCCGACTGCTACTACTACAGCTACTACTACTCCACCTCCTCCTCCTACTAATACTACTACTCCCCCTACTGCTACTACTGCTACTCCAGCTGCTACCACTACTACCGCTACTACTACGCCTACTCCAACTCATATAGCTACTATAACTCCTACTACTACTCCTATTACTGTTGTTCCTACTGCTACTATTACCACTACTACTACAACAACTAATCCTACTACTACTCCAACAACTACAGCTGCTTCTACAAGTAGTTCTACTGCTACCACGACTTTTGCTATTACTACTACTACTACTATGCCTCCTACTACTACTACTATTACAACTTCTACTACTAATACGACTACAACTACTACTGCCACCACCACTGCTACTACTACTACTATACTTCTTGTACTACTAGTACAATTGCTTCTACTACTACTTCTCTTACTACTCGTAATGCTACTACTAATACTAAGACTACTAGTATTACTACTACTCCTCCTACTCCAACACCTACAGCCACTAATACTCCTAGTACTACTACTAGTACCACTACTATTCCAATGCCTAGTCCTACTACTGCAACTACTACTACTCCCACTACTATTCCTACTACTCCAACTCCAATTCCTACCACAACTACCGCTCCTAATACTACTACAACTCCTACTTCAACTACTACTGCTACTACCACTATACTACTACAGCTACTACTGCGACTACCAATACTCCAACTAGTACTACTGCTACTATTACTCCTACTCGAACCCCTACTACAACTATTATTGACACTAGTACTACTATTAGTACTACAACTTCAGCTACTACTACTAATACAACTACTACCACTACTAGTACCACTACTACTACTACTAATACTTCTACTACCACAACCAATACTCCAACAACCACTCCTAATACTACTACTAATTGTACTACTACCATTACTACGATTTCTACTACTGCTACTACTACGACTACAACAACAAAAAATACTATTACTAATACAACTACTATAACTACTATTACTAAAGCAACTACTACTGCTACTACTACTAATACTACTGATGTTGCTACCGCTACTACAACTACCACTACTTCTCCTACTGCTACAACTATAGCTACAACGACTATTGCTATTGCTACTACTACTGCTACTACTACTACTATACTATAGCTGCAACTACTACTACTATTACCACACTACTACTGTTGTTGTTGCCACTACTACTACTGCTACAATTACAATTGCTACTAATTCTGCTACTACTACTCAACTATTACGACAACTGTTACTACAACTACTAGTACTGTTGCTGCTGCTACAAATACTACTATAGCTATCGCTACTACTTCTGCAACTACTAGTACTTCTCCTAATAGAATTTCTACTCTTACTAATACTGCTACTACTACTACTTCTACTGCAACTAATAATACTTCTGCTACTACTAATACTACATGTACGAGTATTACTACTACTTAAACTTCTACTAGTATTACTATAACAACAAATACAACTTCTACTAATACTTCTACGGCTACTTCTCCAATAACAATAACAGCTACTAGTACTAGTACTACTACTACTACTACTATTATTGCTACTTCTATATCTGCTACTAGTGCTGCTACTACGACTACAACTATGACTACAGCTACTACTACGACTACTACTACTCCTGCTGCTACTTCTGCTACTTCTACTACTACTACTACTGCTACTGCTACTTCTACTACTATTGCTACTACTAGTCGAATTACTACTACTACTACTTCTACAACTACTACAACTATTACTACTCCTACTATTACTAATACTACTGCTATTACTACTTTTGCTACGGCAAGTATTGCTACTATTATTGTGGCAATAACTACTACAACAACAACAACTACTACTATGACTGCTACTACATCCACTCCAATAATTACAGTTTTTGTGGCTACTACTGTTACTACAACTGCTACTACCACTACTATTGCTACTACTATTGCCACTATTACTACTGCTGCTACTACTATTACTGCTGCTGCTCTTCTAGCTGCTGTTACTAATACGGCTACTAAGACTACTACTACTAAGACTCCTACTACTACTACTACTATTCCTACTGCTACTACTACTATTATTGAGATAACTACTACTACAACTACTACTGCTGTTGCTATTGCTGCTAGTGCTACTAATACAACTTCTGCTTCTACTTCTCCTACTAATACTACTACTGCTACTACTACAAGCACTACTACTACTGCGACTACTACTACTACTGCTACTACTACAGGCACTACTACTACTACTATTACTGCTACTATTACCATTACTACTACAACAACTACTCCTACTACTACTCCTACAACTACTACTACCATGACTTTTGCTACTACTACTACTACATCAGCTCCAACTACTACCACTACCACTACTTCTACTACTAATATGACAACAACTACTACTACTAGTATTACCATTACTACTACAATAACTACTCCTACTACCACTCGTACAACTACTACAGCTACTACAACTAGTGTTACTACTACGATGACTTTTGCTACTCCTACTACTATTACATCGGCTCCTACTACTAATACGACTACTACTACTACTTCTACTACTGCTGCTGCAGCTACTACTACAACTCCTACAACTGGTACTACTAAAATTAATACTAACACTACAACTACTACTCCTAATACTACTACTGCTACAAGAACTCCTACTACTACTCCTACTCCAACTACTACTACAGCTACTACTTCTACTCCCGCTACAGCTACTACAACTACTCCCGCTACAGCTACTACTACTACTCCAGCTGCTACTACTACAACCACAACAAGAACTCCTACTCCAACTCGTACAGAACTACAACTCCTACTACCACTATTACTGCCCCAACTCCAACTACTACTACTCCTATTACTACTTCTATTCCAACTCCTCCTATAACTACAGCTACTTGTAATACTACTACTACTACAGCTGCTGCTGCTACTACTATTACCACTACTACTACAAGAACTACTCCTACTACTACTCCTACAACTACTACTACCATGACTTCTCCTACTAATACTACTGCTACTACTACTACTACTACCACCACCACTGCTACTACTACTACTACTACTACTACTACTTGCACTACCAGTAAAATTGCTACCACTACTACTCCTCGGACTACTAGTACTACTATTACTAATATTAATGCTACTACTACTACTACTCCAACTAAAACTCCTACTCCAACACCTACGGACACTACTACTCTTACTACTACTACACTACTACCACTACTACTATTCCAATGCCTAGTCTAACTACTGCAACGACTAATACTCCTACTACTATTACTCCTACTCCAACTCCAATTCTACTCCAACTACCACTCCTAATACTACTACTATGACTACAACTTCGACTACTACAATGACTACCACTACTACTATGATAGCTACTTTTGCCACTACTAATACTCCAACAAGTACTACTCCTATTACTACTCCAACTCCAACCCCTACTACTACTTCTGCTGCTACTACTATAACTACAACAACTACTGCTGCTACTGCTACTAACAGGGCTACAATTTCAACTACTACTATTACTGCTGCTGCCACTATTGCAACTGCTACTCTACTGCTACTATTGTTGCAGCTACTATTGCTGCTACTACGACTAATACAACTACCCTTACTACTCCTACTGCTGCTGCAATTGCAACTACTACTATTGCTACTACCACTGTGACTACTTCCACTACTTCTACTACTACACCTACTAATTCTCCTACTTCTACTACTACTACGGCTACTACTTTTGCTACTACTACAACTACTACTATTTGCGCTACTGCTGCTACTCTTGCTACTACTACTGTTACTAATGCTGCAGCTACTACTGCTACTAGTACTACAACTACTACCACTACTACTACTACTACTTCAACAACTACCACTACTGCCACTACTACTAATACGACTACTTTGCCTACTAATACTACTACTAGTCCTACTATCATTACTACTACTGCTATTGTTCTTTCTGCTACTGCTACGATTTCTCCTACTACGGCTACAATGCTACTACTACTACTACTATTACTACTACCACCTCTACTAATGCTTCTGTTGCTACTACAACAACTACTACTACTACTGTAACTACTTTTACAACTATAGCTACCACTAGTACTACCACTATAACTACTACGGGTACTATTATGACTTTTACTACTACTACGACCACTACTTCCACTTGTCCTACAATAACAACTACTACTACTTCTACTATTGCAATTGCAACAACTACTGCTACTGCTACTACTACTATTACGACTACTTCAACTACTACCACTCCTACTGTTGCTACTACTGATACTACTATGACTGCTACTTCTACTACTGCTACTAAAACCTCTATTACAATGGGTACCACTACTACTGCTGCTACTACAACAACTACTGTTGCTACACCACTTCTACTACTACTACTACTATTACTACCATTACTCTGATTACTTCTATTTCTATAACTACTTCTACTCCTAATACTTCAACTGCTACAATGGCAACTACTACTACTACTACTACAACAACAACAACTACTACTGCTACTGCTATACCTGCAACTGCCACTACTAATACTACTACTACTACTACTACAACAACAACTGCAACTACCACTACCACTACTGTTGCTACAATCGCTTCAACTACTACTACTACTAAAACAACTAATTCTTCTTCACCTACTACTAATACTTTTGCTACTACTACCGCAACTACTACTAATACTATTACAACAATAACCACTACTGCTACAACAACTACTGCTACTGCTACTTCTACTATTACTACGATTGCTACTACTGCTACGCCAACTACTATTACTACTACTACAGTACTACTGCTATCGTTGTTGTCGCCACTTTTCCTACTGCTAAAACAATTGCTACTACTACTACTAGTACTACTACGGCTATTAGAAATACTAATGCTACTTTTGCTATTATTTATGCTACAACTACTACTCCTACTACTATTACTATTGCTACTACCTCAGCTGCTACTACTACTGCTACTCCTACTAATACTACAAGCGCAACTACTACTACTGCTACAACTATTATTGCAACTACTACTATTATTACGGCTACT
This sequence comes from Trichopus zeylanicus subsp. travancoricus, assembly GCA_005019695.1. Taxonomy (NCBI): domain Eukaryota; kingdom Viridiplantae; phylum Streptophyta; class Magnoliopsida; order Dioscoreales; family Dioscoreaceae; genus Trichopus; species Trichopus zeylanicus. Next base: position 21,239 of record RXID01022303.1, on the reverse strand, counting down.
ACAATAACTACTACTACTTCTACTACTATTTCTACTACTATTGCAGCTACTACTACTACTACCACAATTGTTAAGACTGCTACCCTGCTACAACTGCCACTGCGGCTACTATAGCTACTACTACGACTGCTACAACAGCTACTACTACAATTACTACTACTATTGCTACAACTACTACTTCTACTTCTTCTCCTCCTCCTCCTCCTACTACTACTGGTACTATTGCTACTACTGACACTACTAGTACTATTATGACTACTTCTGCTACTACTGCTATTTCTACTACTACTACTACTACCACCACTGCTACTACTTCCACTACCGCAACAACTGCTACTACTGCTACTTCTACTACTACTCGTAATACTAAAAGTCCAACTACTTCTACTACTACGCCTACTACTACGAAAACTACTACTATAACTATAACTTCTACTGCTATAAATACTACAACAACTAATACTACTACTACAATACTACTATTACTAATGCTACTACTAGTAATACTAACAGTGCTACTACTACTTCAAATACTACGACTACTACTACATATCCTACCACTATTGCTACTACGACTGCTACTACTACTACAACTGCGGCTACTACCGCTACTACTACAGCTACTACTGCTAGTACTGCTACTGCTACTGCTAGTGCTACTTCTCTTGCTACTCCTGCTACTACTGCTACTGCTGCTCTTACTACTGCTACTACTACAAGCACAACTACTGCAACTACTACTACAATGGCTACTTATACTACTACTCCTACATCAACAACAACTACTACTGCAGCAACAACTACTACTAAAGGTACTACAACAACTAAAACAACAACTGTAATACTACAATTACCAAAACTTCTACTACAAATACTGTTAGTAATACTACTACTACTACTACTACTACTACTACTACTTATGCTACAACTATTGCTACTACAATAGTTAGTACTCCTACTACTCCGGCTACTCCTACTACTATTGCTACAACTTCTATGATGACTAATACAGCTACTGGTACTATTACAACATCATCGACTACAACAACTACTATCACTACTAGTTTTACTACTACTACTATTACTGCTACAACAATTATTGCTAATTCTACTACTACTACTACTGCTACTGCTACTACAACTATTACTACTACTGTCGTTGCCACTCCCAATACTACTACCAAGACAATTGTCGCTACTACTACTGCTACTAATGCTAGTACTATTACTACTGCTACTGCTACACCTACTACTACTACTACTACTACTAATGCGCCTACTACTATGACTACTATTACTACTTCTACTCCTACTATGACTCCTGCTCCTACCTCTTGTACTATTGCTACTACTACAAAAACTATGACTACTACAACTACTGCTATTAGTATAACTACTACTGCTACTACTTTTGCTGCTATTACTACTACTACAATGACTACTGCAACAACTTTAGCTGCTATTACTACTACTAGCACAACGACAACAATTACTACTAGTACTACTACTACTACTACTACTATTACAGCTAGTTCTACATCTGCTACTACTGTTGTCGCTACTACTACTACTACTGCTACTGCTGCTACGCTACTGCTACTACTATTGCTACTACTAGTCCTATTACCAGTACTACTACTTCTACTACTACTACCACTACTACTACTCCTATTATTACATATACAACAACTACTGCTACTTTTGCTACAATAACTGCTACTACTACTACTACTACTACTACTACCACCACAACGACAACTACGACTACTTCCACTCCAACAACTACAGTCTCTGCGGCTGCTACTGCTACTACAACTGCTACTACCACTACTACTACTGCTACTATTATTACTATTACTACTGCTACTGCTACTACTACAATGCTGCTCTTCTGGCTGCTTTAATACTACTACTGGACTACAACTACTACAAGTACTGAGACTGCTACTACTACTACTACTACCATTGTGGTAGCTACTACTACTATTGAGATTGCTACTCCTACCACTACTGTTGCTGCTGCTACTTCTATTGTTGCTACTCCTGCTAACACCACTACTACTTCTACCTCTCCTACTAATACTACTACTGCGACTACTACTATTGTGAGTACTACTACTACTACTACAACTACCACAACTACCACTACGACTATTGCAATAACTGCCACTACTACTACTACTACTACTACTACTACTACTCCTCCTCCTCCTCCTACTAGTACTACTACTACTACTACTTCTGCTACAACACCTGCTACAACTACTACCGCTACTACCATTACAAAAACCACGACTACTGCTACTTCAACTGTTACTATTACTACTACTACTACTACTACTACTACTACTACTACTGATGCTACTGCTGCAACTATTGCAGCAACTACTGCAACAACTAGTGCTACTACTACAACTCTTGCTACCAAGTGCAGCTACTTTTGCTACTATTACAACAATCACCACTAGTGTTATAACAACTACCGCTACTGCTACTACTACTATTACTATGACCGCTACTACTACTACGACTACTACTATTACTTCTGCAACACTACTACTGCTGCTGTTGTTGCCACTACTCCGCTAAAACAACTTCTACTACTACCACTACTCCTCCTAATACTACAGTAGCAACTACTATTTTTGCTATAACTATTATTACTACTACAGGTAATACTACTACTTCTACTACTATTTCAACCACTATTGCTGCTACTACTACTACTGCTACGACTGCTAAGACTACTACTATCGCTACTACCGACACTGCAGCTTCTACTGCTACTACGACGACTACTACGACTACTACTACAACAACTACTACAACAATTACTACTGCTATTGCTACTACTACTATTACTGGTACCGCTACTACTACTATTACTGGTGCCACTACTACTACTAACACTACTGCTACTACTGTGGCACCTTCTACCGCTGCTGCTACTTGTGCTGCTATTACTACTACAACAATAACTACTACTACCACCGCTACAACTTCCACTACTGTAACTACTGCTACTACTCCTAATACTACTACTCCAACTACTACTACTACTACGCCTAAAACTACTAAAACTACTACTACAACTATAACTTCTGCTACTACAAATACTACTACAACTAATACTACTATTACTAATATTATTACTACTAATACTCACAGTGCTACTACTACTTCGAGTACTACGACTACTATTAAATCTGCTACTACTATTGCTACTACTACTGGTACTACTACTACAACTGTTGCTGCTACCCCTAATACCGCTACCATAATTATGACGACTTCTGCTGCTAATGCTACTACTGCTAAGATTGCTATTACTTCTATGATGACTACTACTTTTCCAACTACAACTACTTTTGCTACTACTACTGCTACTATTACTACTACAATTACTACAACTACGATTACCACTACAATGGCTACAGCTATAGCTACTACTACTACTACTACTACTACTACTATGACTATTGTCGCCACTACCATAGCTACTACCACTACAATTGCTACTACTTTTGCTATTGCTAATACAACTGCTACAACTATTACTTCTACTACTCCTGTTACTACTACTACTACTACAACTACTACTCCTACTGCTACTATTACAGCTACTACATCACCTACTACATTTACTACTTTGGTTGCTACTAATATTACTTCTACTACTAGTACAACCACTATTGCTATAGTACTTCTTCTACTACTGCTACTAGTAATACGTCTCTTGCTACTATTACTACTCATACTACTTCTGTTTACTACTCTACTATGACTTCAATACAATAAAACTACTACTATTACTACTTCTGCTACTACTGCCTACTGCTACTGGTGCTACTCCTACTAGAAAAAACTAAAAAACTATAATTACTATTACTAGTACTACTACTACTACTATGACTACTATTGCTATTACTACTATGACTACTATTTCTACTACTACTACTACTAGAACTTCTCCTACTACCAATACTTCTTCTACTACAACTACTACTATTTCTTTGGCTACAGCTGCAGCTCCTACTAATACTACTACTATTACAGTTGTTGCTACTACTACTACCACTACTACTGCTACTGCTACTGCTACTATAGCTACCACTAGTACTGATGCCAGTACATCTATTGCTACTAATACTACCACTACTAATAGTTCTATAGCTACTACTACCGCTGCTAATAATACTACTACAACTTCTCCTACCATGCTGCTTCTACTACTAGTATAGCTACAAGTACTGCTACTAATACTATAACTACTACTGCATCTCATACTACGGGTACAACTACTACTGCTTCTACTATTGCAACAACTACTACTACTACAAATACTACTGCTGCTGCCACTGTAATAACTACTACTCCTAGTTCAACTACTATTGCTAATACTAGTACCACTACAGCTACTACTACTACTATTGCTACTATGACCATAACTGTTACTGTTGTCGCTACTACTACTGCTACTGTTTCTACTACTACTGCTACTACCACTCCTGATGCTTGTTCTACTACTACTACTAATACTGCCCCTAATAGTGTTGCTATTACCACTTTTGCTACTACTACTGATACTACTACTACTACAGCCCCTACTTCTACTACTACTACGGCTGCTAAGACTACAACCACTACTACTACTACGACTACCGTTATAATAAGAGCTACTACTAATACAACTTCTGCTACTACTTCTACAACTGCTACTACTACTACAATTACTATTAGTAGTACTGTAACTACTATGACTACTATTGTTACTACTACTATGACTACTATTTCTACTACTACTACTATTACTACAACTTTTCCTACTACTACCACGTCTTCTACTACAATTACTACTACTGCTTTCGCTACCGCTACTACTACTACTACGACAACTACTACTGATGCTACTACTACTAGCACTACTTCTGCTACTACTAGTGCTACTAATGCTACCACTACTACTGATGCTAGTACGACTACTGGTACTAAAACTATGACTAGTAAAAGTTCTACAGCTGCTACTACTATTGCTACTAATACTACCACTACTTCTGCTACTACTACTGCTATTACTACTTCTCTACGACTGCATCTCCTACTACAGCTACTACTACTAATGCTTCTACGACTACAAATACTGCTGCAAATGCTACTACTACTACAAATATAACTACTACTACCACTGCTACAACTACTACTCTTAGTTCAACGACTACTGCTAATACTACTACCACTAGTGCTACTATTATTGCTACTTCTCCTACGACTATAACTATTACTACTACCGCTACTACTACAACTTTTGCGACTGCTACTACTAGAACTACTACTACTGCTGCTGCTGCTACTACTGCTACCATTACAACTACTACTACCACTACTGCTATTGCTAATGCGGCTATCGCTACTACTACTACTATTACTGCTACTGTTACTATTATTTCTTGTCCTACTATTACTACTGTTGTTGCTACTACAACGACTAATGCAACTTCTACTACTACTGCTACTAATACTACTACTACTACTAGTACTGCTCCTGTTGTCGCTACGACTACTACCGGTGCAATAATTGCTGCTACAACTACCACTACCACTACTTCTACCACTACAATTACTGTGGCTACTACTACTGATACTACCACTGCCACTGCTACTATTTCGGCTACCACAACTATTTCTCCAACTACAATTACTGATTGAACTACTACTTTTGCTAGTACTACTGCTGCTCCTAGTAAAATGACTGTTGCTACTACAACATCTAGCGCTACTTGTATTACTACTACTACTATTACAACTACTATAACTCCTACTTCTACTACCACAACTTCTACTTCTACCACTACTGCTACAACGGCTACTAGTGTAGCAGCAGCTGCTACTGCTGCTACTACTACTGCTACCATTGCCGTAACTTCTACTACTACAACAACAACAACAACAACTACTGCTACTATTATTCTGACTAATGCTGCTGCTACTTCTCCGACTAGTACTACTACTACAACTGCAACTACTGCTATTGCTGTTGCTACTACTACTCCTACTTCCACTACTGCTGCTGTTGCTGCTGCTACTGCTGTTACTGCTACTACTGCTATTGCTAGTACTACTACTCCTACAACCACTGCTACTGCTACTACTATTGCTTCTACTACTGTTGCTACTTCTACTACAACTATTACTACTACTATTGCAGCTACTATTGCTAGTGCTACTACAATAACTACTTCTACTACTACTACGACTGCCACAACTACTACAGTTACTGCTACTACAATTGCTACTACTACTATTGCTATTGCTACGGCTACTACTACAATAATTACTACTACTACCCCAATGACTAAAACTACTACTACTACTTTTGCTGCTACTACTGCTACTACGGCAAATATTGCTACTACTACTACTCCTGGTACTTCTGCTCCAACTGCAACTACTACTACTACTACTGATACTACTGCTACTATAGCTACTACTACTACAATGACTACTACTACAACTACTCCTACTACTATTACTACTATTTCTGCTACTCCTATCTTTACTATTAATACTACTACTACTACTACTGTAATAATTGCAGCAGCTGTCGCTGTTGCTACTAATATTGCAACTTGTCCAACTACTATGACTACTGCTACTACTGCTACTATTGCTACTACTACTACTGCTACTACTACTTCTACTCCTACCGCTACTACTACTACCACAACAACAATTGCTATTACTCATGCTAGCGCTACGACGGCTACCAGTAATATTACTACTAGTGCTGCTAGTATTACTACGATTACTACTACTACTACTACTACTGCTACTACTACTACTACGGCTGCTACTAGAGCTATAGCTACTACAACTACTACACTTACTACTACTACTACTATTATAACTTCTTCTACTACTACTAGTATCAATACTACTACAGCGACAAGTACTACTACAACAACAATTACTGCTACTATTACTACTACTACTATTACTATTAGTACTACTAATGCGACTACTACTACTGCTGCTGTTGCTACTACTACTCCTCCAATAACTACTACTATTGTTACTGCTACTACAACAGCTACTACTACTACTAGTATAGCTGCTGCTACTACTAATACTACTACCACTACTCCAACTACTACTACTACCACTACTACTTCCCTGAATACTACTGCTACTGCTACAACTTTGACTACTACTAAAGTTGCTGCTACTATTGCTACTACTACTACTACGACTACTACGGCAACTCCTAATACGACTAATGGTACTATTACTACTGCTGCTACTACTACTACTTCTCCTACTACTAGTGCCACTGCTACTACTAATGCTACTACTAATACTGCTACTCAAACTAATACTACTACTGCTACTGGGAGTATTACTACTACTACTACAACTACTACTACAACAACAACAACTAGTATTACTACTACTTCTTATGCTATTACTACTTCTACTGCTGCTGCTGCTACTGCTACGATTGCAACTACTACTATTGCAATTGCTACTAAGGTTGCAACCGCTACTAGAACTACCACTACTTCGATTGGCACTACAACTACTACTGCAACAACTGCTACCTCTACTACCTCTGTTACAGTTGCTATTACTACAGGTACAACTACAACTACTACTACTACTGGTATAACTACTACTTCTGCTACTACTACTGCTGCTGCTCCTACTACAACTACTGCAACTACTTCTTCTCCTATTACTTAAAAACTACCACTACTGCTACCACCACAGGTACTACTACTGCTCCTACTACAACTACTGCAACTACTGCTCTAAAAACTACTCTAAAAACTACTACTACTACTACCGCCACTACTACAACTACTATTACTACTACTACTGCTGCTGCTTCTGCTGTTGATACAACTACTAGCACTACTACTACTATTAATGCTACCACTACAACCATTCCTACTACTATTACTGCTATTGCAACACCTATTACTACTACAACAACAACAACTACTCCTATTACTGCTACTACTACAACTCCTGCCACTACTACTACTACTACTAGTGCTATTACTATTGCTACCACAACTACTACTGCTGCTGCTACTACTACTCCTCTTCCTTGTCCTACTACTACTACTACTACTACTACTACTACCACCACTACTACTGCTACTACTACCACTACTGCTACTACTACTACTACTCCTGCTACTGCTACAACAATAATAACTACTACTCCTATTATGAGTACTACTAGTACTACTACTACTCTCTAACTACTACCAGTGCTATTTCTACTACCGATCCTGCTACAATTACTACCTCTGTTACTTCTGCTACTAACACAACTACATCTACAACTACTACTATTACTCCTGAAACTACTACTACTACTTCTGCAAGTAATACTACTACAACTACTGCTACTACTATTGCTAATATTACTGCAACAATTGCCACCACTACTACAACTACAACTGCCACTACTATTGCTACCACTGCTACTACTACCACCATTACTACTATTGAAACTACTACAACTACTTCTCCTACTACTACTACTACTACTACTACTATTGCCACTGCCACTACAGCTGCTACTATTACTGCTACTACTACTAATACTACTCCTGCTCTTACTACTAGTAAAACTACAACTGCTACAACTACTACTACTATTTCTGCTACTATACAGCTACTGCGACTACTATGAGTACAACAAATAGTACAACACCTATTGCTGCCACAACTACTGCTACTACTACTACTACTGCGACTATGACTACTACTTCTACTACTACTACTACTACTACTTCTGCTGCTACTGCAACTACTACTTATACAGCAAGTACAACTATTATTATTATTTCTACTACTACAACTACTGTCGCAACTACTACTACTACCACTTCAACTACTATTGCTACCACTGCTACTACTACTACAACTCGTACTACTACTACTGCTATTCCTACTACTGCTACTGCTACTACTACTACTTCTCCAACTACTACTAATACCATTGCTACACCAAGTACCACTACTGCTGCTCTTATTGCTGCTACTAATGTGACTACTACTGCTACTATTACTACTAGTACTACTACTACTACTACTTTCACTACTTTAACGACCACCACTACTACTATATCTTCAACAACTTTGCCTACTACTACTATAGCTACTACAACCACTACTACTACCACTGCTACTACTACAACTTCTCCTGCTACCACTACTAGTACTAGTACTTCCACAACTTTGCCTACTACTACTACAGCTGCTACTACTACTACTGTTACTATTACTGCTTCTAATCCTACTACTCCTACTACTACAAGAACTACTACTACCATAATAACTACTACTATTACTACTTCTCCTCCTACTACTACTAGTTCTGCTACTACTACTACTAGTAGTACTACGACTGCTATTGCTACTTCTGCTACTATTGTGACTACTACTGCAACTACTGCAGGTACTACTATTGTGACTGCTGCCGCTACTACTTCTATTGTTACTACTGCTATTACTACAACTATTACCACTGCTACTCGAAGTACTGCGACTACCACTACATTTGCTACTACTAATAGTACAAATCTACCACTACTCCAACCACCAGTATTACCATTACTTCTCCTGCTACTACTACTGCTGCTACTACTTCCACTACTACTACTGCTACTTCTACTGTTACTACTTTTGAACTAATACTACTACAACTACTACCACTACTGTTAATGCTACTACTACTCCTACTGCCACTACAAGTACAACTATTACTGCTACGGCTATTGCTACCTATACTACAACTACTACTAGTACTACTACTACAACTGCTACTTCCACTACTACTGCTACCACTACTTCACCTACTACTTATACTACTACCACTGCTTCTACTACCACTACAGCTACTACTACTATCGCTACTACTACAACTACAAATACTGCTCTTACTACTTGTACGACTACTATTGCTACTACTACTACTACTATTACTACTGCTACTACAGCTACAGCAACTATTACTCCTACTACAACTAGTACGACACCTACTGCTGCTGCTACTCCGGCAACTACTAGTACAACTACAACTACTGCTACTTCTGCTGCTACTACTACTACTACTACTAATACTAATACTAATACTACTACCACATCTCATACTACCACTACTAGCACTAGTACTTCCACCACTTCGCCTACTACTACTATAGCTACTACTACTACTAGTACTACTACTACAACTACTGCTACTGCGACTACTACAACAAGTATTACTACTATTGCTGCTGCTACTGCTACTGCTACTACTACTACTATTGCTGCCATTGCTACTACTTCTACACTACTGCTTCTACTACTACTACGACTATTGCAGCCATTGGTACAACATCAACTACTACAACTACAACAGCAACAACTACTATTGCTATTACTACAACTACTACATCTCCTACTACTACTGCTGCTACTACTACTACTGCTGCTACTACTACTACTACTACTGCTACTATTGTGACAACTACTACTACTCCTACTACAACAACTACTACTAGTAGTAGTGCAATTGCTACTAGTGCTACTACTACTACTACTGCTACCACTACTAACATTGATACTACTATTACTACTCCTGCTACAACTCCTACCACTGGTACAACTACTACTACTACAACAAGAACAACTACTACTCCTACCACTGCTCCTCCTCCTCCTCCTCCTCCTCCTCCTCCTCCTACTACTACTACTACTACTACAACCACTACTACTACTGCTGCTGCTGCTACTACTACTACTACTACTACTACTACTACTGCTACTACTACTACCACTACTGCTGCAACTACTACTACTACTGCCACCACCACTACTACCCCTATGACTACAACTACTTCTCCTACTATAGCTAGTTCTACCACAACTACTCTGACTACTACTTCTACTACTACTCTTGCTACTACTACTATCTCAATTACTACTACTACTATGACAACTACATCTACTACTACTTGTACTACTACTCCTGATAATACAACTACTACTACTTCAGCAACTATTACTGCTACCACTACTATTACTAATACTACTGCTCCAACTACCATTACTGCTACTACTACCACTACCACTACTATTGCTACCACTGCTACTACTACCACTAGAACTGCCATTGCAACTAACACTACAATTGCCACTGTTACTACTACTACTTCTCCTACTACTACTACTACTACTACTATGGCTACTACTAACCCTACAATTGCTATTGTTATCGCTACTACTACTACTGCTGCTACTGCTCTTACTACTAGTACACCAACTACTAATGCGACTACTACTACTACTATTGCTCCTACTACTAGTACAACTACTACTACTGCGACTACTGCTACACTTCTACTACCACTACTACTACTACCACCACTACAACTACGATAACTACTACTACTACTAATTCTACTGCTACTACAACTGTTACTACTACAACAAGTACAACTACTGCTATTACTGCTACAACTGCAACTACTGCCACTACTACTACTACTACAACTACTGCAACCGCTAGTACTACTAATACTTGTAGTAGTACAACTACTCCTACTCCTACTCTACTAGTAGTACCACTGCCACACCTGCTACTACTACTACTATGACAACTACATCTACTACTACTTGTACTACTACTCCTGATAGTACTACTACTACTACTTCAGCAACTATTACTACTACAACTACTACCACTACTATTACTAATACTATTACTCCTACTACAATTACTACAACTACTACCACTACCACTACTATTGCTACCAGTAGTACTGCCATTGCAACTAACACTATAATTGCCACTACTACTACTACTACTACTACTACTACTACTACTATAGCTACTGCTAAACCTACAATTGCTACTGTTACCCCTACTACTACTACTACTGCTACTGCTCTTACTACTAGTACACCAACTACTAATGCAACTACTACTACTACTATTGATCCTACTAGTACTACTGCGACTACTACTACACTTCTACTACCACTACAACTACTACCACCACTACAACTATGATAACTACTACTAGTACTACTAATTCTACTGCTACTACAACTGCTACTACTACAACAAGTACAACTACTGCTATTACTGCTACAACTGCAACTACTGCCACTACTACTACTACTACAACTACTGCAACTGCTACTACTACTAATACTTGTAGTAGTACAACTACTCCTACTCCTACTCTACTAGTAGTACTACTGCCACACCTGCTACTACTACTACTATGACAACTACATCTACTACTACTTGTACTACTACTCCTGATAGTACTACTACTACTACTTCAGCAACTATTACTACTACAACTACTACCACTACTATTACTAATACTATTACTCCTACTACAATTACTACAACTACTACCACTACCACTACTATTGCTACCAGTAGTACTGCCATTGCAACTAACACTATAATTGCCACTACTACTACTACTACTACTACTACTACTACTACTATAGCTACTGCTAAACCTACAATTGCTACTGTTACCCCTACTACTACTACTACTGCTACTGCTCTTACTACTAGTACACCAACTACTAATGCAACTACTACTACTACTATTGATCCTACTAGTACTACTGCGACTACTACTACACTTCTACTACCACTACAACTACTACCACCACTACAACTATGATAACTACTACTAGTACTACTAATTCTACTGCTACTACAACTGCTACTACTACAACAAGTACAACTACTGCTATTACTGCTACAACTGCAACTACTGCCACTACTACTACTACTACAACTACTGCAACTGCTACTACTACTAATACTTGTAGTAGTACAACTACTCCTACTCCTACTCTACTAGTAGTACTACTGCCACACCTGCTACTACTACTACTATGACAACTACATCTACTACTACTTGTACTACTACTCCTGATAGTACTACTACTACTACTTCAGCAACTATTACTACTACAACTACTACCACTACTATTACTAATACTATTACTCCTACTACAATTACTACAACTACTACCACTACCACTACTATTGCTACCAGTAGTACTGCCATTGCAACTAACACTATAATTGCCACTACTACTACTACTACTACTACTACTACTACTACTATAGCTACTGCTAAACCTACAATTGCTACTGTTACCCCTACTACTACTACTACTGCTACTGCTCTTACTACTAGTACACCAACTACTAATGCAACTACTACTACTACTATTGATCCTACTAGTACTACTGCGACTACTACTACACTTCTACTACCACTACAACTACTACCACCACTACAACTATGATAACTACTACTAGTACTACTAATTCTACTGCTACTACAACTGCTACTACTACAACAAGTACAACTACTGCTATTACTGCTACAACTGCAACTACTGCCACTACTACTACTACTACAACTACTGCAACTGCTACTACTACTAATACTTGTAGTAGTACAACTACTCCTACTCCTACTCTACTAGTAGTACTACTGCCACACCTGCTACTACTACTACTATGACAACTACATCTACTACTACTTGTACTACTACTCTTGATAGTACTACTACTACTACTTTAGCAACTATTACTACTACAACTACTACCACTACTATTACTTATACTATTACTCCTACTACCATTACTACTACTACTACCACTACCACTACTATTGCTACCACTAGTGCTGCCATTGCAACTAACACTACAATTGCCACTACTACTACTACTACTACTACTACTACTATGGCTACTACTAACCCTACAATTGCTACTGTTACCGTTACTACTACAACTACTGCTACTGCTCTTACTACTAGTACACCAACTACTAATGCGACTACTACTATTAATACTACTGCTACTATGACTACTACTACTATTAATACTACTGCTACTACCACTGCTGCTTCTACTACTAGTACTGCTGCTGCTACTACTAGTGATACTACTACTACTATAATTAATACTATTACTAGTACTACAACTATTACAAAATAACAACTACTACTACTACTACTTCTACTACTACCACTACTGCAACTAGTGCTACTATGACTACAGTTGCTATGCGAAATGATACTACTGCTCGTACTACTACTACTACTACTTCTGCTGCTGCTACAACAACTACTACTCTGCTTCTACTGCTACGTCTACTACGACTATGCCTGCTACTATTACTGTGGCAGCTACCACTACAACAACTATAACTACTACTGTGGTGACTAATACTTCTGCTATTGCTATTACTACAATTACTACTACTTCTGCTACTACTACCGGCACTAGTACTGCTTGACTACTGCTACACTAATACTACTATTATTGTTGCCACTACTGCTACTACTACTATTGCAATTGCTACAACTACAACTACAACTACAACTACTACTGCTACTATGACTATTACTATTGCTACCATATCACAACGACAACTAATACTACTACTACCACTACTACTACTACTTTTCCAGCAATAATAACAACAACTACTACTACTACTTCTCCTCCTACTACTACAGATGTTGTTACTGCTATTGCCACAACTACCGCTATTGCCACTACTACTATAACTACAACTACTTCTATTACCACTACGGCTGCTACTACTGCTATTGCTTCTACTACAACTACTATAAGTACTACTGCTATTGCTTCAGTTACTACTACTACTGCAACTAATACCAATACTGTTGTCGCTGTTGATGCGACTACTGCAACTGCTACTGCTGCTAAGGCTACTACTACTGCTACTATTTATGCTACTGCAACTACAGCTGCTACCACTATTGCTAGTACTAGTACTACTACTTGTGCTACTACTACTAGTACTACTATTTCTACTACAACTATTGCTACAACAACAACTACTACTACTGCTAATGCTGCTACTGCAACTACTACTTCTAGTAATACTACTACCCCCACTAATACAATTGCGTCTACTGTTGCTGCAACTACTACTACTACAACTGCTGCTGCTAATACTACTGATACTACTGCTACTTCTATACTTCTGTACTCCTACTGCTACTACTACTACTCCTACTACTACCACTACTACTATTCCTACTATTACTACCCTTGCTACTACTACTACTATTGCCACTACTACTAGTATTGCTGTTGTTGCTGCAACTACTACTACTACTACTACAATTACAAGTAGTACTATTACTTCAACTATTGTTGCTACAGCTGCTACTGCATCTACTATTACTACTATTGCTACAACTTCTCCTCCTACTACTACTATTGTTAATACTATTACTACTAGCACAACCACTACTAGTTAGGCTACTGCAACTACTTTGCTACTACTATGGATACTACAACTTCAGCTACCACTAAGACTATAACTACTACAACAACAACTATAAATGCTACGACTACAACAACTACTACTACAACGGCTACTACAACTACGACTACTACTACTACTACTACTACTACTACTACTACAGCAACTACAACTACTACTACTACTACTACTACTACTACCAGTGTTTCTCCTAGTACTGATGTTTTGACTACCGCTACTACTACTACTGTAAATACAACAACTACTACTACCACGACTACCACTACCACTATTACTGCAACAACTACTATTACTACGACTACGACTACCACTACTACTGCAACAACAACTACTTCTATTACTACTTTTGCTACTACTATTGTTGTTGTTGCCGCTGCTACAACTACTTCTCTGAAAACATCTCCTGCTACTACTACTATTGCTACTAGTATTACTTCTACTACCACTACTACTACTGCTACAACTAGTACTACTAGTAGTACTATTGCTACTACTTTTGCTCGCTACTACTACTATGGCTACAACTACTACAACTACTAGTACTAGTGTTGCTACTTTTGATACGACTATTGTTGGTACTACTGCTACTACTGCTACTACTAACACTACTGCTATTAGTAGTACTATTAATAAATGACCACTACTGCCATAGCTGTTGCTGCCACTACTAATACTGTTGCTACTACTACTGCTACTAGCACTACTGCTGCCACTACCATTACTACCGCTACTGCAACAACTAATTCTACTACTACAACTACTACGACTATAACTACTACTACTAGTAATACTACTACTGATACTACAACTACTTCTTCTACTACTTCTATTACTCCTGATGTTGCTACCGCTACTACTACTATGACTATTGCAACCACTACTACTATTGCTACTATTGCTACTATTGCTACTACTGCTACTACTAGAACT
Organism: Trichopus zeylanicus subsp. travancoricus; assembly: GCA_005019695.1. NCBI lineage: Eukaryota > Viridiplantae > Streptophyta > Magnoliopsida > Dioscoreales > Dioscoreaceae > Trichopus > Trichopus zeylanicus. Next base: position 4,944 of record RXID01022303.1, on the reverse strand, counting down.
GATACTACTACTACTAGGACTACTGCTGCTGCTATTTCTACTACAACTACTATAACTACAACTACTACTACTGTAACTACAACTGCTATAACTACTGGTACAACTACTACTACAGCTCCTACTACTGCTACTGCTGCTACTACTACTATTACTAAACTAGTACTGCTACCACAGCTGCTGCTTCTACCACTACTCCTGCTAATACTATTTCTGCTACTACGACTACTACTACTACTTTTGCTACTATTACTACTAGTACTGCTATTATTGCTGTTGCAACTACTACTACTACTACTAGCACTACTATTACTAAACTACTACTGCTGCCATAGCTACTGATACTACAACTATTAGTACTTCTGTCGCTACTATTACTGCTACTACTACTACTTCTACATTTGCTACTACTATTTCTAGCACTACTACTGCTATTGCTGCTACTACTACTACTGCTGCCACAGCTGCTGCTACTACTACTACGACTCCTGCTTCTACTATTACTTCTACTACTACCATTGCTACTACTAGTACAATTGCTGCTACTACTACTACAACAACTACAACTACTATTACTACTACTGCTACTATTGCTACTACTATTGCTGCTGCTATAACTCCAGCTGCTTCAACTACTATTACCACGACTACTACTACAACTACGACAACTAATACTACCACTACTCTGCCTGCTACTACTGCTATGACTACTACTACTACTATTGCAACAACTACTATTGCAATAACTACTGTTATGACTAGTATAACTACTACTATAACCGTTGCTGCTACTACTAATACTACTACTTTGGCTATTAATACAACAACTATAACTACTATTATTGATACTTCTAATACTACTACTACTACAACTACTATTGCTACTATTACCACACCTACTACTACTACTGTTGCTACTTCTATTACTGCTGCTACTACTATTACTGTTGCTACAAATACTACTGCTACTACTGCTACTACAACAACTACAACTACCACGACAACTAATGCTACTACTATAACTACTACGACTACTACTACTACTATGGGTAATACTACTACAACTACGCGGCTACAACTACGGATACTACACCTACCTCTTCTACTACTTCTGCTACTACTGATGTTGCTACTAATACTACTACTACAAGTATTGCAACCACTTCTACTATTGCCACTATTAGTTCTTCTGCTACCACTACTACTACTACTGCTACTGCTACTTCTTGTGCTAGTACTAGAACTACAACTACTACTATTACTATTACTACTATTACTGCTGCTGCTATTGCTACTGTTGCTGCTGAAGCTACTGTAACTACTACTGCTACTACTTCTCCTCTTCCTACTACTATTGTTAATACTACTATTGCAATGAATACTACTTTTGTTAGTACTACTATTAATAGTATGGCTACTTCTGCAACTGTTGCGACTACTACTACATCAAATGCTCTAACTGCTACAATTACTACTATAGCTACTACTACTGCTACTACTACTTCGACTACTACTAATACTATAACTACAAATGATACTACTACAACTGCTATTACTACAGTGGCTATTACTACTGCTACTACTACTGCTACTACTACTACTACTACTATTATTACTACTACTGCTACTACTACTTCTACTACGAGTGTTTCTACTAGTACTGATGCTGCTGCTACTGCTACTACTACTATTGCAACTACTACTACTACCACCACCACAACTACTGCTACTACTATTACTACTACTACTTCTACTACTACTATTGCAATAGATGCCGCTACAAGTACTATTCTTACAACTTCTCCTGCTACTACGAATATTGCTACTAGTATTATAACTACAACTACTACTGCTGCTTCAACTAATACTAGTACTAGTACTATTGCTATTACTTTTATTACAACACCTACTATAGCTAGAACTACTACAACTACTCGTACTACTGTTACTACTTTTGCTACTACTATTGCTGGTACAACTACTAATGCAGCAGCTACTGCATCTACTGCTGCTAGTTCTACTATTACTAAACTACTACTGCTAACACAACTGCTGCTACTACAACTACTACTACCCCTGCTATTACCATTACTGCTACTACTGCTGCTACTACATCCATTGCTACTACTACTACAGCTACAACTACTACAACCACTCGTACTACTACTATTGCTGGTACAACTACTGTTGTAGTTGCTACTACTACTGCTGCTGCTATTACTACTATTACTAAACTACTACTGCTACTATAACTACTGCTACAACTACTACCACTACTCCTGCTACTACCATTTCTGCTACTAACACTACTACTGCTGCTTTTGCAACTACTACTACTAGTACTACTATTACTGCTACTGCTACTACTACGGCTACTATTACTACTGCTGCTATTAGCACTACTATTACTAAACTACAGCTACTGGTACTACAACTGCTAGCACTCCTGCTACTACTCTTACTGCTGCTACTACTACTTCTTGTACTTTTTCTCATACTATTGTTGGTACTGCTACTGCTACTAGTACTACTATTTCTAAACTACTACTGCAGCCATAACTATTGCTACTACTGCTACAACTACTCCTGCTACTACTATTACTACTACTACTACTAATGCTGCTACTAGTACTGTTGCTACTACTACTACTACTACTACCACTACTGTAATAACTACTACTCCCACTATGACAACTAAAGCTACTACTACTACTACTACAACTACTACCACTGAGACTGATGCTGCTACTACTACTACTCCTGCTACTACTACTACTACCACTACAACTATAACTACTATTCTTACTACTACAGCTATTGCTACTACTATTGCTGCTGTTACAACTCCTACTACAGCTATTACTATTATTACTACTACTGCTATTGCTAGTACTCCTGCTACTCGTACCACAACTACTACTGATACTACCACTACTACTCCTCCTCCTCCTACTACCACTGCAACTACTACTATTGCTACTACTATTATTGCAACAACTACTATTGCTACACTTACTGTTGCGACTACAATAACTACAACTATGACCGTTGCTAGTTCTACTATTACTAAACTACTACTTCTAACACAACTGCTGCTACTACTACTACTACTACTACTCATGCTATTACCAATACTGCTACTACCACTACTGCTGCTACTACTTCCATTGCTACTACTACTATAACAACAACAACTAGAACCACTCGTACTATTGCTATTGCTGGTACAACTACTGCTGCATTTGCTACTACTACTACTGTTGCTAGTATTACTATTACTAAACTACTATTGCTACCGTAGCTGTTGCTACAACTACTACCACTACTCCTGCTACTACCATTTCTGCTACTAACACTACTGCTAGTACTTTTGCAACTACTACTACTAGTACTACTATTACTGCTACTGCTGCTACTACTGCTGCTACTAGCACTACTATTACTAAACTACAACTACTAGCACTCTTACTACTACTCTTACTGCTGCTACTACTACTTCTTCTACTTTTTCTCATACCATTGCTAGTACTACTACTGCTGCTGCTGCTACTACTACTACTGCTACTAGTACTACTATTACTAAACTACTACTGCAGCCATAGCTATTGCTACTACTGCTACAACTAATCCTGCTGCTACTATTACTGCTACTACTAGTACTCTTGCTACTACTACTACTACTACCACTACTGTAATAACTACTACTCCCACTATGACAACTAAAGCTACTACTACAACAACTACTACAACTGCTACCACTGATACTGCTTCTGCTACTACTACTATTACTACTACAACTACTACTACTACAACAACTATAACTACTATTATTACTACTATTATTGCTACTACTGTTACTGCTATTACAACTCTTGCTACTCGTACTACTATTATTACTACTACTGCTATTGCTACTACTCCTGCTACTCCTACCACAACTACTGCTACAACTACTACTACTGATACTGCCACTACTACTCCTCCTCCTCCTCCTCCTACTACCACTACAACTACTACTATTGCTACTACTACAACTACTACTATTACTCCAACCACAACTACTGCTACAGCAACTACTACTACCACTACTCTTCCTCCTCATCCTCATCCTCCTCCTACTACCACTACTACTACTACAACTACTACTACTTCTACAACTACAACTACTTCTATTACTGCTACTACTTCTCCTACTACTACTACTATTGCAACTAATATTATAGCTACTTCCATTACTGCTACTTCAAATAGTACTAGTACCATACTTTTGCTACTAGTTCCACTGTAACTACTACTATAGCTACAACTACTACAACTACTAGTACTATTGCTACTACTACTACTACTGCTAGTACTACTATTGCTAAACTACTACTACTACCATAGCTGCTGCTACTACTTCTACTACTACTCCTGCTACTACTATTACTGCTACTACCACTATTGCTGCTGCTACTACTACTACTTCTACTAGCACTACCGTTACTAAATTACTACTGCTGCCACAGCTACTGCTACTACAACTACTAGTGCTCTAACTACTAATATTAATGCTACTACTACTTCTTCTACTTTTGGTACCACTATTACTAGCACTATTACTGCTGCTGCTGCTACTACTACTGCTACTAATACTACTATTACTAAACTATGAGTACCGCCATAGCTGCTGTTGCTACTATTACTACTACTCCAGCAATTATAATTACTGCTACTACTAGTACTGTTGCTACTACAACTACTACTACCACTACTATAATAACTACTGCTCCCACTATGACAACTAATGCTACTACTACAACTTCTGCTACAACTAATACCACTACTACTGCTACTACTACTACTGCTGCTGCTGCTACTACTACTACTACTACTACTATAACTATAACTATTATTAATACTGCTATAGCTATTGCTACTACTACTTTTGCTACTATAATTCCTGTT
>RXID01022302.1:65364-117741 GCA_005019695.1 Trichopus zeylanicus subsp. travancoricus | reverse complement strand
TACTAGTCCTACATCTACTACTACTCGTCCTACTACTCGTACTACTATTCCTTCTCCTACACACATTTCTATGACTACTCCCACTACTACCACGACTACTACTATTACATCTACCACTACTTCAACCTCTACGACTACCACTACTGGTACTAGTAGTACTAGTCCCACTACTACCACAACAACTACTACTACTAGTGCAACTATAACTACAGCTATTGTTGCTACCGCTATTGGGACTATTCCTACTACTCCTACTACTACTACCACTCCTCCGATTGCTATTTCTATTACTGCTACTACTACTTCTACTACTCCTACTGCTATTGCTTCTGCTGCTAATAATACAACTACTATGTCTATAGCTATTACTACGACTGTGATAGCCACTACTGCTACTACTATAACTGCTGCTGCTATAGGTACTACTACTACAACTGCTACTACTAATACAACTACAACAAGTACTTCTATAGCTACTGCTACTATTTCTACTACTACTATAAATACTGCTACGCCGACCACTTCTCCTACTACTACTACAACTGCAACTACTACTACTGCTACTACCTCTGTGACTACTTCTACTTCGACTGCTATTAGTAGCACTACTACTAGTTCTGCTACTACTACTACTATAATTGCCACTATTGCTACTACTACAATAACAACTACTGCTACTATTATAATAACAACAACAACTACTACTACAACTGCTACTGCTACTACTGTTACAAAGGCTTTCGCTATGACTGCTTCAACTGCTACTGCTACTACTACTACTACTACTACTACTACTACTACTACTACTACTACTACAATCACTACTGCTACTAAGACTATTACTACTACTACTACTTCAATTGCTTCTACTACTGCAAATACTATAGCTACTACTACTACTGTTAGTGCTACCGCTACTACTCTTGCTACTACTATTGTGACTATTGCTGCTTATACTACTATTGCGGCTGCTGCTGCTACTACTACTACTACTACTATTATTGTTGTTGTTGTTGCTACTACTACTACTACTACTACTACAACTCTTACTACTGCTTCTACTACTACTATTTTTGTTACTACAACTACTGCTACTCCAACTAATACTACAATTGCTAATACTCTAGCTGCTACTAGTAGTATTACTACAAATACTATTACAATAACTACTATTACTTCTATAACTATTACTGCTACTACTACTACTACTACTACTACTAGTTCTACAACTACATCCACGACAGCCACTGCTACTACTTCTACTACTACTACGACTATAATCACTATTGCTACCACTACTGCTACTAGTACTGATCCTCCTGCTCCTACTACTACTACTACTCTAGTAGTGGTAATGGTAGCTGTCATAGTTGCCTGGTAGCAGTAGCAATTGTAGTAGAAGAAGAAGAAGTAGTAGTAACAGAAGCTATAGTTATAGCAGAAAAAATTATCACAGTAGTTGTAGTAGTAGTTGTAGTAGTAATAGCGAGTGTGGTAGTAGTAGTAGTTGAACAAGTAGAAGTTTTAGAGGTAGTAGTTATAGTATCACTATTAGTAGTAGTAGTAGTAGATGAAGAAGAAGTGGTAGTAGTAGTGGTAGTAGTAAGACTACTAGTAGTAGTAGTACTAGTAACAGTAGTGGTAGTGGTAGTAGTAGTAGCTGTAAAAGTAGTAGCAATAGCAACAATAGTAGAAGTAGTGGTAGTAGCTGTAGAAGAAGTAGTAGTAGTCCTAATAATAGTAAAAGTATTAGTAGTAGTAGTAGTAGCATTAGTAGCAGCAACAGCTATAATCATAGTATTTTCGTATTAGCAGTAGTAGCAGTAGTAGCAGCTGCAGCAGTACTAGTACTAGTACAAGTAGAAATGGTAGTTGTAATAGTAGTAGTAGTAGAAGCAATAGTAGTAGCAGCTATAGAAATAGAAGCAATAGTAGTTGTAGTTGTCACAGTGGTAGTAGTATCAAAAATAGTAGTAGTAGCAATAGTAGTAGTAGTAACAATAGTAGCAAAAGTAGCAGTAGTAGTTGTTGTAGCAGTAGTAGTAATAGCAGAAGTGACAACTTAAGTAGTAGTAGTATTGGTAGCAGTAGTAGTAATATTTGTTTGAGTGGTAGCAGCAGTAGCAGTAGCAGCAGTAGTTGTAGTAGTAGTTGTTGTTGTTGCAGTTGCAGTGATAGTATTAGTATTGTTAGTACTAATAGCAATAGTAGTAGCAATAGTAACTGTAGTAGTGGTAGTAGTAGTAGCAGCAGCAGCAGCAGTAGTTGTAGTGGTCATAGTAGTAGTAGTATTTGTAGTAATAATAGTAGTAGAAGTAGTAGCAATAGTAGTAGCAATCGTGCTAGCTCTAGTAGTAGTTGAACAGTAGCAGTTGTTGTATTAGAAGCAGTAGTAGGAGTAGCAGTAATCTTGGTAGTAGCAGTAGTAGCAGTTGTGGTATTAATAGTAATAGTGGTCGCAATAGTAGTAGTATTAGTAGTAGTAATAGTTGTTATAGTAGTAGTAATAGCAGTAATAGTTGTAGTGGTGGTAATAGTAGTAGAAGTTAGAGTACCAAAAATAGTAGTAGTAGTTATATTAGTTGTTGTAGTCATAGCAGTAGTGGTAGTAGTAGCAGTTGCAGCAGCAGCAGTAGTAGTAGAAAAACTTGAAGTAGTTGTAGTAGTTATTATAAAAGTCATAGCAGTGTGGCAGTAGTATTTGTAATTGTTATTATAGTCGTACCAATACTAGTTACAGTAGTAATAGTAGTAATAGTGGAAGCAATAGTAGAAGGAGGAGGAGTAGTAGTAGTTTGGGTAGTTGTAATCGTAGAATTAGTTGTAGTAGTTGTAGTAGAAGGAGTAGTAGTTGTTGTAGTAGTAGTGGCAGTAGATGTATTAGTAGCTGTAGTGCAAGTTGCAATAGTAGTAGTAGTAGGGGCAGCAATGGTAGCAATAGTAGCACTAGTAATAGTAGCTGTAGTAGTAGTAGTGGCCGTAATACTAGTGGTACTAATAGTAGCAGTAGTATGACCAGCAGCAGTTGTAGTGGTAGTAGTAGTAGCAGTTGTTGTAGTAATAATGGTAGTAGCAGTAGCAATAGTAATAGTAGTAGTTGTAGTAGTAGTAATAGTAGTAGTAGTAGTAGCAGCAGCAGCAGTAGTAGTAGTAGTGGCAGCAGTAGTATTAGTACTCGTAGTAACAGCTGTAGCCGCAGTAGTAGTAGTAGCGGTAGCAGCAATTGTAGTAGTAGTAATAATAATAGTAAGAGTAGTGGCAATAGATGCAGTAGTAGTAGTAGTTATTGTAGAAATAGTAGTAGCAACAATAGCAGAAGCTGTAGTAGTAGCAGTACTAGCAGGAACAGTAGTGGTAGTAGCAACGGTAGTGGTTGTAGTAGTATTAGTAATAGTAGTAGTTGTTGTAGTGGTAGTGGTAGTAGCTACAGTAGTTGTAGTAGCAGTGGGAATATTAGTTGTAGTAGTAGTAGTTGTTGTTGTTATTGTTGTAGGTAGTAGCAGTAGTAGCAGGAGCAGTAGTAGTATAGAGTAGTAGTAGGAGTTTAGTGAAGTAGTAGTTAGTAAGTTTTTATTAAGTAGTAGTATAGTATAGTAGTAATAGTAGGTAGTAGATAGTAGTAGTAGTAGTAGAAGAAGAAGAAGAAGCAAAGTGTCAAAAGTAGCAGGCAGAGTAGTGATACTAGTTGTAGTTGTGGCAATTATAGTTGTAGTAGTAGCATTAGCAGCAGTAATCTCAATTATAATAGTTGTAGTTGTAGCAGTAGCAGTAGCTGTAGTTGTCGCATTCGTAGTAGTAGTATTAGTAGTAGTAGTACTAGTAGTCGCAATTGGAGAAATTGGTGTAGTTGTAGAGGTAGTAATTGGAGCAGTAGTAGTAGCAGCAGAACGAGAGGTAGTAGTAGTAGTAGTAGTCGTGGTAGTAATAGTAGTTGTAGTAGCACTAGTAGCAGTAGCAGTAGTAGCTGGAGTACTAGCAGGATCAGCAGTAGAAGTACTAGTAGTAGTAGTAGTAGTAGTAGTAGGTGTAGTACTAGTAGCGGTAGTGGTAGTACTAGTAGTTATAGTTGTAGCAGCAGTAGTAGTAGTAAATAGTAGCAGTAGCAGTAGTAATAGCCATAATAGTAGCAATAGTAGTAGTAGCAGTTGCAATAGTCTTGGGAGAATTAGTAGAATTTGTAGGATTAGTAGTAGTTGTTGTGATAGCAGTAGCAACAATAGTAGTTGCAGTAGTAACTATAGTAGCAGTGGTAGCAGTAGCGGTAGTAGATGTAGTAGTAGTAGCAGTCGCAGTAGCCGTACATATAGTAGAATTGACAAAAGCAATAGTGGTCGGAGAAGTAGTAGGAGAAGTAGAAATTGTAGTAGTAGTAGTGGTAATAGTAGCAGCAGCAGTACCAGCAGCAGTAATTGTAGTTGCAGTAGATGTAGCTGTAACAGTGGAAGCAGTAGGAGCAGCAGCAGCAGCAGCAGCAGTAGTAGTAGTAGTAGTAGTAATACTAGTAGTGGTAGTTGCAGTGGGAGCAGTTGTAGTATAGTAGTGGAAGTTGCTGTTGTGGTGGTAGCAATAGTAGGAGAAGCAATAGTAGTAGTAGTAGTAGTAGTAGTAGTAGTAGTAGTAGTAGTAGAAGTTGTAGTATTTGTACTAGTAGTAGTAGTAGTAGTACTTAGTAGTAGTAGGAGGAGGAGGAGGAGCAGTACTAGTTGTAGTACTTGTAGTAGTTGTACTAGTAGTAGTACAAGTAATAGTAACAGATGTAGTAGTTGTAGTACTTGTAGTAGCTGAAGTAGTAGTAGTAGCAGTTGCAATAGTAGTAGCAAAAGTTATAGTAACCATTGTTGTAGTAGTAGTTGTAGTAGCTGTAATCTTAGTGGCAATAGTGGAGGCAGCAGTAGCTGTAGTAGTAACAATTGTTGAGGTAGTAGTGGAAGTCGCTGTTTTAGAAGTGGTAGCTTTAGTAGTAGTAGCAAGAGTAGTAGTATTGGGAGAAGTAATAGTAGTAGTATAAGTAGTAGGAGTAGTAGTTGTTGTTGTGGTAGTTGTAGTAGTGGGAAAAGTAGTTGTAGTAATTGTAGTAGTGGGAGAAGTTGTTGTAGTAATTGTAGTAGTGGGAGAAGTAGTTGTAGTAGTAGTAGCAGTCGTGGTATTAGTAGATGCAATACCAGTAGTGGTAGTCATAGTAGTAGAAGTGCCAGTAGTAGTAGCAGTAGTAGCAATAGTATTAATAGCAGTAATAGTAGTAGTAGTAGCCGTAGTACTAATGGTACTAATCGTACCAATACTAGTAGCAGCAGCGGTAGTAGTGGTAGTAGTCGTAGCATTTTTCGTAGTAGTACTACTAGTAATAGTAGCAATAGTAGTAGTAGCAGCAACAACAGTAGCAGCAGAAGTAGTAGTACTAGTTGTAGTAGTAGTTGTTGTTATTGTTGTTGTTGACATAGTAGCAGTAGTTGTTATCGTAGTAGTAGTAGTAGTCATAGCAGCCATAGTCTTAGCAGTAGTAGTAGTCGTAGCAGCTGTAGCCGCAGTAGTAGTAGTTGTAGCAGCAGCAGTAGTAGTAGTAATAGTAGTAGTAGTAGCAGCAGTAGCAAAATAAGTAGTAGTAGTCATAGTAGTTGTTGTTGTTGTTGTTGTTGTGATAGTGCTAGTTGTTGCAAGAGATGCGGTAGTCGTAGTAGTGGTGGTAGGAGTAGCAGTAGTAGCAGTAGCAATAGTAGTAGTAGTAGCAGCAGCAGCAGTGGCAATAGTAGCGGTAGTGGTCGTAGTAGTATTAGTAATTGTAGTAGTAGTAGTAGCATAAGTAACAACAGCCACAGTAGTTGTTGTAGCAGTAGCAGTAGTAGTAGTAGTACTAGTGGTAGTAGTAGTGGTAGTAGTAGTAGTAGTAGTAATTGTTGTTATTGTAGTAGTAGTAGGAGAAGAAGCAGCAGTAGCTGTACCAGCAATAGTAGTAGTACTAGTCGTAGTTGTAGCAGTTGTATCAGTAATAGCAAAAGTATTAGTTTTAGTAGTAGTAGCAGTAGTAGCAGTATTAGTAGTAGTCGTATTAGTAGTAGTACTTCTAGTAGAAGCAGTAGGAGAACTTGTTATAGTTGTAGTAGCAGCAATTGGAGTAGTAGTCGTAGTTGCAGAATGAGTAGCAGAAGTAGTAGTCGTAGTCGTAGTAGTAATTATAGTAGTTGTAGAAATAATAGCAGTAGCAGTAGTAGTAGGAGTACTTGTAGGAGTAGTAATAGAGCTAGCTGTAGTAGTGACAGTAGCAGCAGCAGTAGTAGTGGCAGTAGTAATAGTAGAACCAGTAGCAGCAGCAACAGTAGTAGTAGTTACAATAGTAGTAGTAAAAGTAGTAGCAGTATTAGTAGTAGTAGTAGAAAAAGTCGAAGTAGTGGTGGTAGTAGTTGTAGTAGTAGCGGTCGTAGTAGTAGTAGTAGTAGAAGTAGAAGTAGTAGTAGTAGCTATAGTAGTGGTAGTCGTAGAAGAAGTACTAAAGTATCAATATAAGTAATAGTAGAAGTAGCAGAGTAGTAGTAGCAATAGTAGCAACAGTTGTAGAAGTAGTTGTAGTTGTTGTTGTAGTAGTAAAAGGTTTATAAGTTGTAGTAAAGCCATCGTATTCATGGGAGTGGTAGTGGTAGTAGGAGTTGTAGTAGTAGTAGTAGTAGTAGAAGCAACAGTAGTTGGTGTAGTAGCAACGGTAGTAGCAGCATCATTGTTAGTAGTAGTAGTAGTAGTAGTAGTAGTAGTAGTATTAGCAATAGTAGTTGCAGAAGTAGTATTGGGAGTAGCAGTATTTATGGTAAAGGTTGCTGTAGTAGAAGTAGTGGTGGTGGTAGTAGTAGCAGTGGTAGCAATAGTAGTAATGGTATTAGTAGTAGTAGTTTTAGTAGCAGCAGTAGCAGCAGCAACAACAGCAGCAGCAGCAGTAGTAGTAGTAGTAGTACTAATAGCAGTAGAAGTAGTAGTAGTAGTTATAGTCGTAGCAATAGTAGTTGTATCTGCAGTAGTAGGAGCAGTAGTAGGAGAAGTTGGAGTCAGTAGCAGCAACAGTAGTAGTAGTAAGAGTAGTTGTAGTTGTGGCAGTAGTAGCAGTAATAGATGTAATAGTAGTAACAGTAGTAGTAGTTGTTGCTGTAGATAGTTGTTGCTGTAGAAGTAGTAGCAGTAGTAGTGGTAGTGGGAGAAGTAGTAGTAGAAGTAGTAGGAGAAGTTATAGTAGTAGTGGAAGTGGTAGTGGTGGTGATGGCAGTAGTAGTGGTAGTAAGATTAGCAGTAGAAGTAGTGGGAGTAATAGTAGTCATAGTAGTGGTAGTAGTAGTAGTGGTGGTGGTAGTTGTAGTTGTAGTAGAAGTAGTAGTGGTAGCAATAGCAGTTGTAGTAATTATTGTTGTAGTTGTAGTTGCACTAGTAGTAGTGGTTGTAGTAGTATAACTATTAGTAGTCATAGTAGTAGAAGTAGCAGCAAAAATAGTGGTAGTAGCTATAGTAGTAGCAAGAGTAGTAGTAGTATGAGCTGTTGAGTAGTAGCAGCGATAGTAGTAGTATTTGCAGGCACAAAAATAGTAGTAGTTGTTGTAGAAGTGGTAGTAGCAACAGCAGCAGGAGTAGTAGTAGTAGTAGTAGCAGTAGTGGGAGAAGTACCAGTACTAGTTGCAGCAACAGTTGTAGTTGGATTTGTAGTAGTAGCAGTTGTAGTGGCCGTAGCAGCAGTAGTAGCAATAATAGTAGTAGTAGTAACTATTTTAGTATCAGTAGCAATAGTAGTAGCATTAGTAGTTGGAGTGGTAGAAGTAGTAGTAATAGTTGTAGTAGTAGGAGAACTTGTTGTAGCTGTAGTAGTAATAATAGGAGTAGTAGTAGTAGAAGCAGAAGGAGTAGTAGAAATAATAGTGTAGTAGCATTAGTAGCAGTAGCAGTAATAGTTGCAATACTAGAAATAATAGTCAGTAATGGCTATAGTAGTAGTAGTAGTAGTAGTAGTAATAGCAGTAGTAATAGTAATAGTAGCAACTGTAGTAGTAGTAGTGGTTATAGTAGTAGTTGTTGTATTGTAGTGGTAGTTGTAGTTATAGTAATAGTATTGGTAGTAGGAGCAAAAGTAGTGATAGTAGTAGTACTATTGGTAGTAGTAATAGTTGTAGTAATAGTTGTAGTAATAGTTGTAGTAATAGTACTAGTAGTAGTTGTAGTAGTAGAAGCATAAGTAGCAGAAGTTGCAATAGTAGTAGTAGTTGTAGAAGTAGTAGCTGTAGCAGCAGTAGTAGTGGCAGTAGTAGTAGAAATAGTAGTAGTTATAGTAGTAGCAGCAGTAGTAGATGTTGTACGAGAAGTAGTAGTATTACTAGTAGTAGTGGTAGTAGTTGTTGTTGTTGTTGTTGTAGTAGAAGCACTAATAATAGCAGTAGTAGCGATAGTGCTAGAATAAGTTGTAGTAGGGGTAGAAGTAGTGGCAGTAGTAGTTGAGTTAGAATTAGTGCTAGTAACTGTAGTAGTTGCCGTAGTAGCAGTCATATGAGTAGTAGTAGTAGTAGTAGTAGTAGTAGTAGTAGTAGTGGCAGCTGCAGCAACAGTAGGAGTAGTAATAGTAGTACTAGTACTAGTAGTAATAGTTGTTATCGTAGTAATAGTTATAGCGGTATTAGCAAAATTATTAGTAATAGTAGTAATAGAAGTGGTGGTAGTAGTAATAGTTGAATAAGTAGTAGTAGTAGGAGGAGTAGTAGTGGGAGTAGCAGGAGTTGTATTAGCAGTAGCGGTAGTACTCACAGCTGAAGTAGTAGTAGTAGTAGTAGCTGTCGTAATTGTAGCAGTAGTCATAGTAGTACTAGTAGTTGTAATTATAGTAATAGTATTATTAGTAATAGTAGTCATAGCATTAGGAGTAGTAGCAGTAGGGGTAATAGTAGTAGTAGTAGTAGTAGTAGTAGTAGCAGCAGTAGTAGTAATAGTAGTATTACTTGTAATAGTAGTAGAAGTACTAGCAATAATAGTAGTAGTAGTTGTTGTAGTGGTAGTAGTAGGAGAAGTAGGAGCAGCAACAGCAGCAATTGTACTAGCTATAGTAATAGTAGCAATAGTAGTAGTTGTAGTAGTAGTGGTAGTGGCAGCAGTAACAGAAGTAGTAAGCGAAAGCAGTGGTCATACTAAAAGTAGTTGCAGCCGAAGTAGTAGTTGTTATAGTAGTAGTAGTTGGAGTTGTAGTAGTTGTAGTAGCAAGAGTAGCAATAGTAGTTGGAGTTGTAGTAGTTGTAGTAGCAATAGTAGCAGTAGTAGTTGTAGTAGTAGCAGAAGTAGTAGCACTAGTAGTAGTTGTAGAAGTAGTAGTGGTGGTGGTAGGAATAGAAATAGTAATCATCATAGTAGCAGCAATATCAATTGTAGTAGTTGTAGTAGTAGTAGTAGTAGTAGTAGTAGTAGTAGTAGTAGTCGTAGAAGAAGTAGTAGTTGTAGTAGCAGGAATAGTAGTAGTAATAGCAATAGTTGTAGTAGTAGTAGTAGTAGTAGTAGTAGTAGTAGTAGTAGTAGCAGTAGTAGTAGTAGTAGTAGTAGTAGTAACCATTGTTGTAGTAGTAGTTGCAGTAGTGGTAGTAGCAGTAGTAGCAGTAGTTGTGGTAGTAGGAGTAAAACCACTGGAAGTAGTAGTAGCAGCAGAAGTAGTAGGATTATCAGTGGTAGTAGTAGTGGTCGTAGTAGTAGTAGGAGTAGGAGGAGGTGGAGTAGTAGTAGTAGGAGCGGTAGCAGTAGAAATAGGAGAAGAAGTTGTAGTAGTAGTAGTAGATGTAACAGTTTTAGTATTAATAGTAGTAGTAGTAGTAGTTTAAGTAGCAGCAGTAGTAGTAATAGAAACATTAGTAGTAATAGTAGTAGCTGTAGTAGTAGTATTTGCTGTAGAAATAGTAGTGGCTGTAGGAGCAATAGTCGTACTAGTAGTTGGTATAGCAGTTGTTGTAGTAGTAGTTGTTGGAGCAATAGTAGTACTTGTAGTTGGAGTAGCAGTAGCAGTAGTAGCAGTGGGAATAGTAGTAGAAGCAGTAATAGCACGAGTATCAGTAGTTGCAATAGTGGTTATTGTTGTAGTAGTAGTAGGAGTTGTAGTAGGAGTAGTTCTAGTAGCAGCAGTACTTGTGGTGGTAGTAGCAGTAGTTGTAGGAGTACTACTACTAGTAGTATTAGCAGTAACAGTAGGTGTAGTAGTAGCAATTGTAGTAGTAGTTGGAGGAATATTAGTAGTACTTGTAGCAACAAAGGTCATAGTTGTAGCAGCTACAGTACTTGTACATGTAGCAGTAGTCGAACTAGTAGTAGGACGAGTAGTAGTGTTAGTAGTAATAGCTGCAGTAGTAGTTGCGATAGTAGTAGAAACAATAGTAGTAGGAGTAGTAGTAGAAGGAGGAGAAGTTGAAGTAGTAGTAGTAGTAGTAGTCGTAGTAGGAGGATGAGAAGAAGTAGTAGAAGCAGTTGTTGTTGTTGTAGTAGCAGCAGTAGTAGTAATAGCTATAGAAGCAATAGTTGTTGTTGTAGTACTAGTGTAGTTGTAGTTGAAGCTGCATAAGTAGTAGTCGTATGAGTACTAGGAGTAGTAGTTGTAGTAGAAGTAGTAGTAGTAGGAGTAGTACTAGTAATAGTAAAAGTAGTAGTAGTATTAGTAGTTTAGTAGTAGCGGAGGTAGGAAGAGTAGTAGTAGCTGTAGTAGTAGTAGTAGCAGCAGTAGTAGCGGTAGCAGTAGTTGCAGTAGTTGCAATAGTAGTTGTAGCTGTTGTCGCAATAGCAGTAGTAGTATTGGGAGTAGTAGTTCATGCAATAGTAGTAGTAGTATTAGTAGTTTTAGTAGTTGGGGTAGTAGTAGTAGCACTAGTACTAGCAATAGTAGTAGCAATAGTAGTAGTAGCAGTAGCAATAGTAGTAGGAGTAGAAGTTGGTGCAGTTATAGTAGTAGCAATAGGAGTAGCCATTGTAGTAGTAGTAGTAGTAGCAGCAGCTGTACTAGTAGTACTTAGAGAAGTAATAGTAGTAGCAGTAATAGCAGTAGTTGTAGTTGTAGCAGCAGAAGTAATAGTAGTAGTGATAGTAGTGGTAATAGTAGGAGAAGTCGTAGCAGTCGTGGTTGTGGAAGTAGCAGTAGCAGTAGTAGGCCGTAGTAGCAATAGTAGATGTAGTAGTAGTAGGAATAGTAGTAGAAGTAGTAGCAGCAGTAGTAGTATTAGTAGTAGTAGTGGTACTAGTTATAGCAATAGCAATAATAGTAGTAGTTGCAGTAGTAGTAGTAGTAACAATTCTAGTAGTACTAATAGTAGTAGTAGTTGTAGTGGCATTAGTAGCAGCAGTAGTAGTAGTAGCAACGACAATATTAGCAATCATTGTACTTGTTGTAGCAGTTGTTGCACTTGTAGTAGTGGCAGAAAAAGTTGTAGTAGTAGCAGTAATTGTAGTAGTAGCAGTAGTAATAATAGTTGTACGAGTAGAAGTAGTCGTACTTGTAGTAGGAGTAGTAGTAGTAGTAGTTGAAGAAGTGGTAGTGACAGTAGCAACAGCAAGAGTAGTAGTAGTTGTTGTTGTAGTACTTGTCGAATAAATAATAGAAGCAGTAGTAGCAGTAGTAGTAGTAGAAGGAGAAAGAGTAGTAGGAGTAGTAACTGTAATAGTAGTAGTAGTAATTGTAGTAGTGGCATAGGTGGTACTATTGGTAGTAGCACTAGTAGTAGTAGTAGTAGTAGTAGTAGTAGTAGTAGTAGTAGTAGTAATAGTAGTAGTCGTAGTAGTAATAGTAGTTGTAATAACAGTAGTGGTAGTACTAGCAACAGTAAAAGTAGTAGTAGCAGCAGTAGTAGCAGTAGTTCCAAAAGTAGTAGCAGTCGAAAACGTAGTCAGAGTCGGATTTCCAATTGTAGTAGTAGCAGTAGTAGTAGCAGTAGCAGTAGCAGTAGTAGCAGTAGTATTAGTAGTATTAGTAGTAGTAATTGCAATAGTAGCTGTAGTAGTAGTTGTTGTTGTAGTAGTAGTAGTAAGATTTGTAGATGTAATAGTAAAGTAGTAGCAATAGTAGCCATTGTAGCAGTCAAAATAGTGGTTGCAGTAGTAGCAGAAGTAGCCATAATTGCAACAGAAGCGGTAGATGTCATACCAATAGTAGAAGTAATAGTAGTAGAAGTAGTAGTAGTAGTACTATCAATTGGAATCGTAGTAGTTATAGTAGCAAAAGTAGTAGCTATTGTAATAGAAGTAGCCAAAGTAGTAGTAGTAGCAGTAATATCTATAGTAGTAGCAGCAGTAGCATTGATAGTAATAATAGTGGCCGTAGCAGCAGAAGAAGTAGTAGTAGTCGTAGTAATACTAATTAATGTAGTAATCGTCAGAGTAATAGTTGTAGCAGCAGTAGTAGTATAGTAGTTGCAACTGTAGCAAAAATAGTAGTAGCAGTAGTAGTCATAATACAAGTAATACTTACAGTAGTAGCAGTAGTAGTTGTAGTACAAGTTGTAACAGTAGTAGTAGTAGGAGGAGGAGTGGTATTGGTAGCAATAGTAGTAGTAGTAATTGTAGTCGAAGTAGTGGTAGTAGTAGTAGTAGCAACTAAAGTAATAGCTGGTGTAATAATAGTATTAGCAGTGTTAGCGAAAGTTATAGTGGTACCAGTAGCTGTAGTAGTAGTAGTAGTTATAGACGTCGTAGTAGTAGTAATTATAGTAGGATAAGTAGTAGCAGTAGTAGTAGTAATATGATAAGTAGTAGTAGTAGAATTAGTATAAGTAGTAGTAGTAGTAGTAACAATACTAGCAGTAGTAGTAATAGTAGTAGTAGTAGAATTAGTAGAATTAGTAGCCGCAATAGTGGTAGTGGTAGTAGTAGTAGTAGAAGCAGCAGTAGTAGCGGTAGTAGTAGCAGTAGTTGTAGCAGAAGTTGTAGTAGTAGTTGTAGTCATAGTTGCCGCAAACGTAGTGGTATTATCAATAGTAGTAGCAGCAGTTGTAGCAGTTGTAGTAGCCATAGTAGTAGTAGTAGTAGTAGCAGCAATGGTAGTTGTTGTAGTAGCGTTAGAAGCAGAAGAAGGAGTAGGAGTAGTCATTCAAGCAGTATTAGTTGGAGCAGTGGTAGAAGAAGCAGTAGTAGTAGTACTTATAGGCGAAGTAGTAGTAGCAAAAATAGTAGTAGTACTTGTAGTGGTAGTTTTAGTTGAAGTAAAACAAGTAGCTGTAGTACTAGTGGTAGTAGCATAGTAGCAGTAGTAGTAGTGGTAGTAGCAATAGTAGTAGTAGTCATAGTTGTATTAGTAGTTTTAGAAGTTGGGGAAGTAGTAGTAGTAGTGCTGGTAGTAGCAGTAGCAGTAGGAGGAGGAGAACTTGTAGTAGTAGCTGTAGCAATAATAGTAGTAGCAGTAGTTATTGTAGTTGTAGTTGTAGCAGTAGCAGTAGCCGTCATAGTAGCTACGGTGCTTGTAGAAGTAAGTTGCTATAGTAGTAGTAGCAATAGGGGCATCCGTAGTAGTAGTAGTAGGAAAAGTAGTAGTAGTAGCAACAGTAGCAAACGTAGTAGTAGTAGTAGTAGTAGTAGAAGTAGCTGTCGCAGAAGTAGTACCAGTAGTAACAGTAGTAGCCACAGCGAACGTTGTAGTACTAGCAGTAGCAGTAGCAGCAAGAGAAGTAGTAGTAGTAGTAGCAGCAGTTGTAGCGGCAACTACAGCAGTTGTAGTAGTGGTGGTAGTAGTAGTAGTAATAGCGGCAACAACAATAGTAGTAGTAGTGTAGTAGTAGAAGTAGTAATAGTAGTAGCAGTAGCAACAATAGTGGTAGTAGTTACAATAGCAGTAGTAATAGCAGCAATAGCCGTAGTAGTAGCAGTAGCAGCAAAAGTCCTAGAAGTAGGAGAAGTGGTAGAAGAAATAGCAATAGTTGTAGTAGTGGTAGTAGTTATAGTAGTAGTAACAGTTGTAATGGCAGAAGTAGTTGTAGTTAGAGGAGTAGTAGTAGCAGTAGTGCCAATAGTAGTAGCGGCAGCCATAGTAGCAATAGTTTGTAGTAGTTGTAGCAATTTTAGCTGTTGTAGTAGTTGTAGCAGCAGTAGAAATAGCTATAGTAGTAGTTGTTGTTGTTGGTGGTGCAGTTGTTGTTGTTGCAGTATTTGCAGTAGTAGCAGTAGTAGCAATAGTAATAGTAGTAGCTATAGGAATAGTTGTAGTTGCTCTAGAAGTAGGAGTGGTAGTTGTTGTTGTTGTTGTTGTAGTAGTTGTAGCAGAAGTAATGGAAGTAGTAGTAGTAGAAGGAGAAGCAGGAGTAGGAGCAGTAATTGTAATAGTAGTAGCGGTAATAGTAGTAGTGGTAGAAGTAGTAGTAATGGTAGTAGAAACAATAGAAGTAGCAGTAATAGTACTAGTGGTAGTAGTAGCAATAGTAGTAGTACTAGCCATATTAATAGCAGTAGTAGCAGTAGTAGGAGTAGTAGTAGTAGCAGAACCAGTAGTAATCGGAAAAATCGTAGGAGTAGTAGCCGTAGGAGGAGTAGTATCAGTAGTATTAGTAGTAGTTGTAACAGTCGTAGCAATAGTAGTTCTAGTAGTAGTAAGATTAGTAGACGTTGTAGTAATAGTACTAATGGTAGTATCCATTAAAGCAGTCGTAGTAGTGGTAGCCAAAATCCCAGCAGTAGTAACAGTAGTAGCCATAATCGCAGCAGTAGTAGAAGTATATGCAGTAGTAGTAATAACAGTAGAAGTAGTTGTACTAGTCGTAGCGATTGTAATAGTAGTAGTCGCAATACTAGTAGTTGAAGTAGCAGTAATAGTAGCGATAGTATTAGTAGGAGTTGCAGTTGTAATAGAAGTAGCCAAAGTAGTAGTAATAGCGGGTATTAGTAGTATTTGTAGCCGTAGTCGTAGTAGTAACAGTAGTAGCAGCAATAGCAGAAGTAGTAATAGTAGTAGTAGTAGTACTAGTAATAGTACTAGTAATTATTGTGGTAGTCGTAGGAGTAATTGTAGCAGCAGTAGCATAAGCAAAAGTAGTAGCAACAGCAGTAGTTGTAGTAACAGTTGTAGCAGCAACAACAGTAGCAATAGTAGTAGTAGTAGTAGCAGTAGTAGTAGTAGTAGTAGCAGTTGCAGCAGTAGTCGTAGTAGTTGTGGTCGGAGTAGTATTAGTAGTTGTAGAAATAGTAGTAGCTATAGTGGTAGTAGTCGTAGTATTAGTAGCAGTAGTAGAAGTAGCAATAATTGTCATAGCAGTAGTGGTAGTAGTTGTAGTAGCAGTTGTAGTAATAGCAGTAGTGATAATAGTAGTATTAGCAGTAATAGTAGTATTAGGAAAAGTAGCAGTGGTACCAGTAACCGTAATAGTAGTAGTAGCGGTAGTAGTAGTAGATGAGTTGTTGTAGTACGAGAAGTGGTTGTAATAGTTGGAGTAATTTGATAAGTTGTAGTAGTTATAGTAACAGTAGTAGTCGGATACGTAGTAGGAGTAGCAGTAGTAGTAGTTGTTGTTGTAGCAGTAGCAGTAGTAGTAGTATTAGTAGTTGAAGTCGCAATAGTAGTTGCAGTAGTAGTAGTTGTAGTAGTAATAGTAGTAGTAGTTGTAGTAGTAGTAAGATTAGTAGATGTAGTAGTAATAGTAGTAGCAGTAGTAGCCATTGAAGCTGTGGTAGCAGTGGTAGCAGTTGTAGCAGTAATAGCCATAATTGCAGCATTAGTAGCAGTTGTCGTAGCAGTAGTAGTAGTAGTAGTAATAGTAGTAGTTGTAGTAGTAGCAATAGTAGCTGTAGTAGTAGTAGTTGTTGTTGTAATTCTAGTAGTTGAAGTAGTAGTAATAGTAGTAGTAGTATGACTAGGAGTAGCAGTAATACTTGCAGAAGTAATAGTCATCGTAGTAGCAGTAGTAGCAGCAGTAGTTTTAATAGTAATAATAACTATTGTAGTAGTCGTAGGAGTAATAGTTGTAATAGCAGTGGAAGTAGTTGTTGCTATAGTAGCTCTCGAAGCAGTAGTAGTAATGGTATTAGCAGTACTAGTAGTAATACTTACTGTAGTAGCAGTTATAGCAGTAGTAGTAGTTATTGTTGTTGTAGTAGTAGTAACCGTAGTAGTAGTAGTAGCGGTAGTGGTAGTGGTAGTGGTAGTAGTAGCGGTAGTAGAAGTAGCAGTAATTATAGTAGTAGAATCTGTAGTAGTGAAAGTAGCAGTAGTAATAAAAGTAGTAATAGCAGTATTAGTAATATTAGGAGAAGTAGTAGTGGTACCAGTAGCCGTAATAGTAGTAGCAGTTGTAGTAGAAGTAGTAACAGCAGTTGTAGTAAAATGATAAGTAGTACTAGTGGTAGTAGCAGCAGCAGTAGTAGAAGAAGTAGTAGCAGTTGCAGTGGTAGTTGTAGTAGGAGGAGGAGTAGTAGTAGAAGTAATAGTAATAGTAGAATAAGTAGTACTAGTATCCACAGTAGTAGTAGCTGTAGTAGGAGGAGGAGTAGTAGTAGTAGCAGCAGTAGTAGACGTAGTAGTAGTAGTAGTAGTAATTGTTGTACTTATAGTAGTAGCAGCAGAAGTAGTAGCAGTCATAGTAATAGTATTACACACAGTAGTAGTAGTAGTAGCAGTATTTGTAGCAGTAGTAGTCACTGTCGTAGTAGCAGTAAAAGTTGCAGCAGTATTATAGTAGTAGTAGCAGAAGTTTTAGCAGTAGTAGTAGTTGTAGTAGTTGTAGTAGTTGTAGTAGTAGTAGAAATAGTACTGGTAATAGTAGTAGTAGTAGTGGTAGTAGTAGTAGTAGTAGTAGTAGTAGTAGTAGTAGTAGTAGTAGTAGTAGTCATAGTCGTAGCAGTGGGAGTAGGAATACTAGTAGTAGTAGTGGTAGCCGCAGTACTTGCAGAAGTAGTAGTAGCAGTATTAGGAGTAGTAGCAGCAGCAGTAGTACTAGTAGTAGCAGCAACAGCAGCAACTACAACAATAGTAGTGGTAGCAATAGTAGCAGTAGTAGTAGCCATAGTAGCAGCAACAGCAGCAACTACTGCAATAGTAGTGGTAGCAGCAGTAGCAGTAGTAGTAGCTGTAGTAGCAGTAGTTGTAATAAGAGTAGTAGTCATAGTAGTGGCAGGAGTAGCCATTGTAGCAGTTGCAGTAGTACTTGTGGTAGTTGCTATAGTAGCAGTAGTAGTAGTAAAATTAGTAGTTTTAGTAGTTGGGGTAGTAGTTGTTGTACTGGTAGTAGCAGTTGCAATAGCAGTAGTAGTAGGAGGAGTAGTAGTAGTAGCAGGAGAGCTTGTAGTAGCAGCAGACATAGTAGTTGTTGTTGTTGTTATAGTTGTAGAAGTAGCAGTTGTAGTAGCCGTTGTGGTAACCGCAGTACTTGTAGAAGTAGTGGTTGCTATAGTTGATGTGGCAATAGTGGTATCTACAGTAGTAGTAGTAGCCAAAGTAGTAGTAGTAGCAATAGTCTTGCTCGTTGTAGCAGTAGTTGTTGTAGTAGTAGTGGTAGTAGTAGAGGTCGCAGTAGTAGTAGCATTAGTTGTAGTAATAGTAGTAGCAGTAGAAGCAGCGGTAGTAGTGGTAGTCCTAGCTATAGTAGTAGTAGTAATAGTAGTAATAGTAGTAGTAGTAGCTGTAATAGTTGTAGTCGTAGTAACAATAGTAGAAGTTAAAGTAGTAAAAGCAGTAGTTGTAGTAGCAATAGCAGCAGTAGTTGTTGTAGCAATAGCAGCACTAGTAGCAGTGGTAGCTATTGTAGTAGTAGTCATAGTAGTTGTTGTAATAGTAATAGCAGCAGCAGTAGTAGCTGTGGTAGCAACCGTACTCGTAGAAGTAGTTGTAGTTGTACTAGTATTAGTAGTCATAGTAGGTGAAGCGGTAGAGTAGTAATAATGTTCATGGTAACAGTAACAGTAGTAGAAATTGTATTAATAACAATAGTAGAAGCAGCAGCAGTAGTAGCAGTTATAGTAGTAGTAGTGGTAGTAGTAGTTGCAATAGTAGTAAGACAAGTAGTACTAAGACTACTAGTAGTAGCAGCAGTAGATATAGTAGCAACAACAGCAGCAGCACTAGTAGTAGATGTTATAGAAGTAGCAGCAGCAATAACAGGATTAGGAGTATCTGTAGTAGGAGCAGGAGTACTAGTAGTAGTAACAAGAGCAAAAATAGGTGTAGAAATAGTAATAATAGTTGCAATAGTAGAAGTGGTAGTAGTAGTAGTAGTAGTAGGAGTAGGAGAATGGACAGTAGTAGCAGAAGGAACAGGAGTAATAGTAGCAGCAGCACAAGTAGTAGGATTAGTAATCATAATTTTGCTGCCGCAGCTACTACTACTACTACTACCACCACCACTACTACTACTACAACTACTACTATTGCTACTACTACGATAATTATTACTACTACTACTGCTTCAATTGCTCCTGCTATTGCTACTACTACTACTACTAGTACTACTACTACTATTGCAACTGTTACAAGTACTACTACTACTAGTACTGCTACCGCTACTACTCTTGCTACTACTACTGTGACTACTACTCCTTGTACTACTATTGCTACTACTACTACCACCACCACCACCACCACCACCACCACCACTACTGCTACTGCTATTACTACTACTACTGTTGTTGTTGTTGCTGCTACTACTACGACTGCTACTACTACTACAACTCTTACTACTGCTACTACTACTACTACTTCTGTCACTACAACTACTGCGACTCCAACTAATAAAACAGCTGCTACTACTAGTATTACTATAAATACTATTACAATAACAACAACTACTTCTACAACTATTACTGCTACTACTACTACTTCTAGTTCTACAACTATTTCTATGACAACTACTACTACAACTTCTTCTTCTACTACTACTACTACAATTACTAGTATTGCTCCTCCTCCTCCTCCTACTACTACAACAACTACTACTACTCTAGTGGTGGTAGTAGTAGCAGTCATAATAGCCTAGTAGCACAAGTAGGTATAGTATAAGTAGTAGTAGTAGTAATAGTAGTAGCTATAATAGTAGTAGAAGAAATTATCACTATGGCTGTAGTAGCAGTTGTAGTAGTAATAGCGATTGTGGTAATAGTAGTAGTCAACCAAGTAGTAGTTTTAGTGGTAGTAGTCATAGTATCAGTAGTAGTGGTAGTAGTAATAGTAGAAGTAGTAGTAGTAGTGGTAGTAGTAGGACTAGTAGCAGCAATAGTAGTAGCAGCAGCAGTAGTAGTAGAAGCAGCTAAAGAAGTAGAAGCAACAATAGTAGTAGTTGTCACAGTGGTAGTATTATCAGAAATAGTAGTAGTAGTTGTTGTTGTTGTTGTCAATTTGGTAGTAGTAGCAAAAGTAGTAGTAGTAGAAGTAGTAACTGTAGTAGTAATAGCAATAGTAACAACTTAAGTAGTAGTAGTAGTGGTGATAGCAGTAGTAGTAGTACTAGTATGAGCGGTGGTGGTGGTGGTAGTAGTAGTAATAGTGGAAGGAGTTGTAGTAGTAGTAGTAGTAGTAGTAGTAGCAGCAGCAGCAGCATTGGCAGCAATACTAGTAGCAGTCATAATAGTAGTAGTAGCGGCATTAGTTGCATTATTAGCAGTAATAGCAGTAGTAATTATTGTAGTACTAGTTGTGGTAGTAGTAGTAGTACTAGTAAAAGCTGCAGCACTAGTAGGGGTTTAGTAGTTGTAGTAGTAGCAGTAGTTGCAGTTGTAGTAATAGTAGTAGCGTTGTTAGTAGTAGTAGGAGTCGTAGTAGTGGTAGTAACAGTAGCAACAGCTGCAGTAGTTGTAGTACTTATAGTAGTAGAAGTATTTGTAGTAGTAATAGTAGTAGTAGTAGTAGCAGCAGTAATAGGTGTCGTACTAGCTCTAGTAGTAGTAGTAGCAATCGTAGTAGTAGTTGTAACAGTAGCAGCAACTGTAGTAGTTGTAGTAGTCATAGTAATAGTAGTATTTGTAGTAGTAGTAGTAGTAGCTATAGTAGTAGGTGTCGTACTAGCTCTAGTAGTAGTAGGAATAGTAGTAATAGTTGTAGTAATAGTAAAAGTAGCAGTTATTGTATCAGTAGAAGTAGTAGTAGCAGTAGTCTTGGTAGTAGCAGTAGTAGTTGTTGTGGTAAGAGTAGTAGTAGTGGTCGTAGTAGTAGTAGTAATAGTTCTAGTAGTAGTTACAGCAGTAGTAGCTATAGTACTAATTCTAGTAGTAGTAGTACTAGTAGTAGTAAGTTGTAGTGGTAGTAACTGTAGTAGAAATTAGAGTAGTAAAAATAGCAGTAGTTGTTGTAGTAGTTGTTTTAGTTGTAGCAGTAGTGGTAGTAGCTGTAGCAGTAGTAGTATTATCCATAAAAGAAGTAGTAGTAGTCGCAGTGGGAATAGTTGTATTAGTAGTCATAGTAGCAACCATAGCCACAGTAGTAGTCGTAGCAGTAGTTGCAGTTGTAGTAGTAATTATAGTAGTAGTAGTAGTTGCGGTAGTAGTAGTAATAGTAGTAGTTGTAGCAGTAGACGCAGTAGTAGTAGTAGTTGCAGAAGATATAGTTGTTGCATTAGTAGTAGTAGCAGCAATAGCAGTAGCATCAGTAGTAGTAGCAGCAATAGCAGCAGTAGTAGTTGCAGCAGCAACGGTAGTGGTCGTAGTAGTATTTATAATAGTAGTAATGGTAGTAGTAGTAGTAGTAGTAGTAGTAGCTATAGTAGTTGTAGTAGCAGTAGCAATAGTAGTAGTAGTAGTAGTCATAGGACAAGAAGCAGTTGTTGTAGTGGTAGTAGTAGTAGTAGTCTTAGTAGTTGTAGTAGTAGTAGTAGTAGGAGAAGAAGCAGAAGTAGGAGTGGCATCAATAGTGGCGGTACTAGTCGTAGTAGTAGTAATTATAGTGGCAGTAGTAGCAGTAGTATCAATAATGGCAATTGTAAAAGTTGTAGTAATAGCAGTAGCAATAGTAGGAGCATTCATAGTAGGAGTATTAGTAGTAGTAGTACTTGTAGTAGCAGTTGGAGAAATTATTGCATTTGTAGTAGTAGTAATTGGAGTAGTAGTACTCATAGCAGAACGAGCAGTACAAGTAGTAGTGGTAGTCATTGTATTAAAAGTAGTAGTGATAGTTGTAGTAGTATTGACAGTAGTTGTAGGAGTACTAGTAGGAGCCGTTATAGAAGTACTAGTAGTAGCAACAGTAGTAGTAACAGTAGTTGTAGTTATAGTACTAGTTGCAGCAATAGTAGTAACAGTAGTTGTAGTTGTAGTACTAGTAGCAGCAGCAGTAGTAGTAGCAGTTGTAGTTGTAGCAGCAGCAGTAGTAGTAGCAGTTGTAGTTGTAGCAGCAGCAGTAGTAGTAAATAGTAGCAGCAACAGTTGTAACAGCAATAATAGTAGCAATAGTAGTAGTAGCAGTAGCAATCATCAAAGTAGAAGTACTAGCAGTAGTATTAGAAGTTACAGTAGTAGTAGCAATAGCAGTAGTTGCAGTAGTAGTTATAGTAGTAGTGGTAGCAGTAGTGGTAGTCGATGTAGTAGTAGTGGTAGTCATCGTAGCCGTACTAGTAGTTGTTGTGATAGAAGCGGAAGTAGTAGGAGAAGTAGTAGGAGAAGTAGGAATAGTAGTAGTAGTAGTGGCAGTAGTAGTAGTAGTAGCAGTAATTGTAGTTGTAGTATGTGCAGTAGTAACAGTGGAAACAGTAGGAGCAGCAGTAGTAGTAGTAGAAGTAAAAGTAGTAGTGGTAGTGGCAGTTGCAGTGGAAGCAATTGTAGTGGAAGTTGTGATAGTTGTCATTGCAGTGGTAGCGGTAGCAGCAGCAGGAGGTGATGTAATAGTAGCAGTAGTAGCAGAAGTAGTAGGATTAGTAGTAGTAGTAGTAGTAATAGCAGTAGTTTCCGTACTAGTCGTAGTAGTAGTAGTAGTAGTAGTAGTAGTAGTAGTAGTAGTAGTAATAGCAGTAGTTGTCGTACTAGTACTAGTAGTAGTAGTAGTAGTAGCCGTACTCATTGTAGTATTTGTAGTAGTAGTATTGGTAGTAGTAGCAGTACTAGTTGCTGTAGTTGTAGTAGTAGTACTAGTACTAGTAGTAGCAGTTGTAATTATAGTACTTGTAGTTGTAGAAGCAGTAGAAGCAGTTGAATCAGTAGTGGCAATTGTTATGGTAGCCATTCTAGTAGTAGCAGTTATAGTAGTAGTAGTTATTGAAGTAGTCGTAGCAGTGCAGTTTTAGAATTGGTAATTGTAGTAGTAGTAGCAGGAGTAGTAGTGTTGGGTGAAGTAATAGTAGTAGTAGAAGTAGTAGGAGTAGTAGTAGTTGTTGTGGTAGTTGTAGTAGCAGAAGTAGTTGTAGTAGTTGTAGACGTAGTAGTAGCAGTAGTACTATTCGTAGCTGTAATACCGGTAGTAGTCGTCGTAGTAATAGATAAACCAGCAGTACTAGCAGGAGTAGCAATAGTATTAATAGTAGTAGTAGTATTAGTAGCCGTAGTACTAGTTGTACTAATAGTAACAGTAGTAGTAGCAGTAGCAGTAGTAGTGGTAATAGTAGTAGCAGTTGTTGTAGTAGTACTTATAGTAGTAGTAGTAACAGTAGCAACAGCAAACGTAGTAGTAGTAGTTGTTGTTATAGTAGTAGTAGCAGCAGCTGTAGTAGCCATAGGAGTAGTAGCAGTAGTAGTTGTTGTAGTAGTTGTTTTTATTGTTGTTGTTGTCATAGTAGTAGTAGTTGTTGTTGTAGTAGTAGTGGTAGTCATAGCAGCCTTAGCCGCAGTAGTAGTAGTAGTTGTAGGAGTAGTTGTAGTAGTAGTAATAGTAGTAGTAGTAGCAACAATAGCAGAAGTAGTAGTAGTAGTAGTAGTTGTTGTTGTTGTTGCGGTAGAAGTTGTAGTGACAGTAGTAGCAGTAGTAGTAACAGCTATAGTGGCAAAAGCAGAAGTAGCAGGAGTAGCAACAATAATAGTGGCTATAGCAGCGGTAGTGGTCATAGTTGTCCTAGTAATTGTAGTAGTAGTAGTAGTAGTAGTAGCAGCTGCAACCAAAGTAGTTGTAGTAGCAGTAGCGATAGTAGTAGTAGTTGTACTAGAAGTAGTAGTAGTCGTAGTAGTAGTAGTAGTAGTAGTAGTAGTAGTAGTAGTAGTAGTAGGAGAAATAGCAGCGGTAGCAGTAGTAGCAGTATCAGCAATAGTAGTGAGACTAGTTGTAGTTGTAGCAGTAGTATCAATAATTGGAGAAGTATTAGATGTAGTAGTAGCTGTAGCAGTCGGAGTAGCACTAGTAGTAGTAGTAGTATTGGTAGCAGTAGTACTAGTAGCAGTAGGAGAACTTGTTGTAGTTGTAGTAGTCCTAATTGGACTAGTAGTAGTAGTAGCAGAACAATCAGCAGATGTAGTAGTAGCATTCGTGGTAGTAATTGTAGTAGTAGTAGCAGCAGTAGCAGTAGCATAGTAGCATTAGCACTAGTAGGAGTAGCAGTAGAGGTAGCAGTAGTTGCAGTAGTAGAAATAGTAGTGATA
This sequence comes from Trichopus zeylanicus subsp. travancoricus, assembly GCA_005019695.1. Taxonomy (NCBI): domain Eukaryota; kingdom Viridiplantae; phylum Streptophyta; class Magnoliopsida; order Dioscoreales; family Dioscoreaceae; genus Trichopus; species Trichopus zeylanicus. The sequence goes on along the minus strand of RXID01022302.1, from coordinate 94,308 downwards.
GTAGCAGTAGTAGTAGTAGTGGCGGTAGTAACAATAGTAGTAGTAGTAGTTGCAGTAGTAGTAGCAGTAGTAGTGGTAGTAGTTGTAGTAGTAGCGATAAAAGTAGTAGTAGTGTTAGTAGTGGTAAAAGTAGTAGTAGTAAAAGTAGTAGTAGTAGTAGTGGTCATAGTAGTAGTAGTAGTAGTAGTATCGCTAGTAGCAGCAGTAGTAGTGGTGGTAGTAGTAGAAGAAGTAGTAGTATCGGTATAAGTAATAGTAGTAGCAGCAGAGTAGCAGTAGCAGTAGTAGTAGCAGTTGTAGGAGTAGTTGTAGTTGTAGTAGTAGTAGTAGTAGTAGAAGCAACAGTAGTTGGTGTAGTAGCAGTAGCAACAGTAGTAGTAGAAGATTTAAGAGTAGTAGTATTAGTATTAGGAGTAGTAGGAGTAGTATTACAAGTAGTAGCTGATGTACTAGTTGTGGTAGTAGTAGTAGTTGTCATTTTAGTTATAGTAGTGGTAGAAGTTGTAGTAGTGGGAGGGGTAGTTGTAGTAGTAGTTGTATCTACAGCAATAGCAGTATTAGTAGTAGTTGCAGCAGTAGCAGTACTAGTAGTAGTAGCAGTAGCAGTAGTATTAGTAATAGTTGTAGCTGTAGTAGTAGTATCAGATGTAGTATAAATCGTAGTATAAGTTGTAGCAACAGAAGTAGTACTAGTGCTAATAGTATTAGTACTAGTAGTAGCTACAGAAAGGGTAGCAGTAGTAGCAGTAATAGTAGTAGTTATTGTAGTAGTAGTCATCGTTGTCTTAGCAGTAGCAGTTGTAGGAGTAGTAGCAGCAATAGTAGTAGCAGTAGTAGCAACATCATTAGTAAAAAAAGTAGTAGTAGTAGTATTAGAAGTAGTACTTCGAGTAGAAGTATTTGTAGTACTGATAGTCGTAGAAATAGTTGTGCGGGCAGTAGTAGTAGCAGTGGTGGCCGTAGTAGTAGTGGTATTAGTAGAAGTTATTGTTTTAGTAGTAGTAGTAGTAGGAGTAGTAGCAATAGTAGTAGTAGTCATAGGACTAGCACCAATAGTAGTAGTTATAGTGGTAGCAATAGTAGTTGTAGCTGTAGTAGTAGGAGTAGCAATAGTAGCAGTAGTAGGAGAAGTAGTGGTTAGTAGCAGCAACCATAGTAGTAGTAATAGTAGTTGTAATAATGGCAGTAGTAGTAGTAATAGCAGTAATAGTTGTAACAATAGCAGTAGTTGTTGCTGTAGAAGTAGTAGCAGTAGTAGTTGTAGTAGGTGAAGTAGTAGAAGTTTTAGTACTAGTAGAAGTAGTAGGAGAAGTTGTAGTAGTAGTACAAGTGGTAGTAGTGGTGGGAGTCATAGTAGTGGTAGTAAGATTAGCAATAGAAGTAGCGGTAGCAATAGTAGTCGTAATAGTGGCAGTAGTAGTAGTGGTGGTGGTAGTTGTAGTAGTAGTAGAAGTAATAGTGGTAGTAGTAGCACTTGTAGTAATTATAGTGGTAGTTGTAGTTGCAGTAGAAGCAGTGGTAGTAGAAGTAGAACTATTAGTAGTACTAGTAGTAGCAGCAGCAGCAGTAGTGGTAGTAGTAGTAGAAGTGGAAGGAGCAGTAGAAATAGCAGTGTAGTCGTGGTGGTAATAGTCGTAGCAGCAGTAGTAGCAGTATTAGAAGTAGTAGTCGTAGGAGTAATAGTAGTAGCAATGATAGTAGTTGTAGAGGTGGCAGTAGTAGCAATAATAGCAATAGTGGTAGTAACAGTAGTAGATGTAGTAGCAGTTGTAGTAACAGAAGAACTAATAGTACTGGTTGTGGCAGTAGTGGAAGAACAAGTTGTAGTTGGGGTACAAGTAGTGGCAATAGTAGTTATGCTAGAAGTAGTACTAGTAACTGTAGTTTTTGACGTAATAGAAGTCATATTAGTAGTAGTAGTAGTAGTAGTAGTAGTAGTAGAAGTAGCAGTGGTAGCTGCAGTAGCCATAGTAATAGTTGTAGTGGTATTAGCATAAGTATTAGTAATAGTTGTAATAGTAGTGCTGGTAGTAGTAGTAGTTGAAGTAGTAGTAGTAGGAGTAGTAGTAGTAGTACTAGTAGTAGCAGCAAAAGCAGCAGCAGCAGCAGTAGTAGTAGTAGGAGGAGGAGTAGTAGTAGTAGTAGGAGTAGTAGTTGAAGTAGCCATAGTAGTAGCCGTAGTAGCAGTAGTATTCGTAGTAGTAGTTGTTGTAGTAGTAGGATTTGTAGTAGTAGTAGCAGCAGCGGTGGTAGTCACAGTAGAAGTAGCAGTAGTAGCAGTAGGGCTAATAGTAGTAGTAGTAGTAGTAGTAGTAATAGTAATAGTAGTAGCAGTAGTAGTAGTAGCAGTAGTAGTAGCAGTAGTAGTGATAGTAGTAGGAGTAGCAGCAGTAGCAGTAGTGGTAGTAGTAGGAGTAGCAGCAGTAGTAGCTATAGTAATAGTAGCAGCAGTAGTAGTAGTAGTAGTAGTAGTGGTAGTGACAGCAGTAACAGCAATATTAGAGAAAGTAGTGGTAATAGTAAAAGTAGTTGCAGTAGCTGTAAGAGCAGTAGCAATAGTAGTCGTTATAGTAGTAGTAGTTGCAGTAGTAGTAGTTGTACTAGGAATAGTAGGAGTAGTAGTGTAGTAGTAGCAGAAGTAGTAGCACTAGTAGTAGTTGTAGAAGCGGTAGCAGTTGTTGTAGGAATAGTAATAGTAATCATCGTAGTAGCAGCAACAACAATTGTGGTAGCTGTAGTAGTATTAGTAGTAGTAGTAGTAGTAGCAGTTGTTGTTGTTGTTGTAGTAGTAGTAGAAGTAGTAGTTGTAGTGGTTGGAATTGCTGTAGTAATTGTACTAGCAGTAGTAGTAGTAGTCGTTGTAGTAGTAGTCATAGTAGTGGCAGTAGCAGTAGTAGCAGTAGTTGCAGTAGTGTGTTTAAAAGCAGTGGATGTTGTAGTGTAAGTAGTAGTAGCAGCAGCAGTAGTAGGAGTATCAGTGATAGCAATATTCGTTGTAGTAGTCGTAGTGGTAGGAGTAGTAGTAGTAGTAGTAGTAGTAGTAGCGGTAGTAGTGGTAGCAGTAGTAGTAGGAGAAGTAGTTGTAGTAGTAGATGCAGTTGTATTTGTATTAGTAGTAGTAGTAGCGACAGAAGCATTAGTAGTAATAGTAGTAGTTATAGTAGTAGTATCTGCTGCAGAAATAGTAGTAGTCGTAATAGGAGTACTAGTAGGTGCAGTAGTCATACTAGTAGTTGGAGCAGCATTAGTAGCAGTAGTTGTAGTAGGAGCAGTAGTAGTACTAGTAGTAGTAGTTGTTGTAGTAGTAGCAGCAATAATAGTTATGGAAGTAGTAGTAGCAGCAGTATTAGCTTGAGTATCAGTAGTAGCATTAGTGGTTGTTGTAGTAGTAGTAGTAGTAGGAGCAGTAGTAGGAGAAACAGTAGTTGTAGGAGCACCAGTAGAAGTATGAGCAGTAACAATAGGTGTGGTAGTAGCAATAACGGTAGTAGTTGGAGCAATATTAGTAGTAGTTGTAGCAACAAAGGTCATAGTCATAGCAACTAGAGTACTTGTACGTGTTGCAGTAGTCGAACTAGTAAGAGGAGTCGTAGTAGTATTAGTAGTAGTAGTAGTAGTAGTTACCGTAGCAGTAGCAGCAGTAGTAGTCGAAGAAGGACGAGAAGTTGAAGTAGTAGTATTAGTAGTAGAAGAAGTGCCAGTAGTAGTAGTAGTAGCAGTAGTAGTAATAATAGTTGTAGAAGCAGTAGTTGTTGTTGTAATAGTAGTGTAGTCATAGTTGAAGCAGCACAAGTAGTAGTAGTATAAGTGGTAGGAGTAGTAGTTGTAGTAGAAGTAGTAGTAGTAGGAGAAGTAGTAGTAATAGTAAAAGTCGTGGTAGGAGTAGCAGTAGTAATTGTAAAAGTAGTAGTAGTATTAGTATTAGTAGCAGTAGAATAGGTAGGAGTTGTAGTAGCTGTAGCAGAAGTGCTAGCAGCAGTAGTAGTAGTAGTAGTAGTAGAAATAGTAGCAGTAGTAGTAGCGGTAGCAGTAGTTGCAGTAGTTGCAATAGCGGTTGTAGCAGTTGAAGCAATAGTAGTAGTAGCATTGGTAGTTGTAGTTGTAGCATTAGTAGTAGTAATATTAGTAGTTTTCACTGTTGGGGTTGTAGCAGTAGCAGTAGAGTAGCAACAGTCGTAGTAGTAGTAGTAGAAGTTGGTGCAATTGTGGCTGTAGTTGTAGGAGTAGTTATTGTAGTGGTAGCAATAGCACTAGTAGTAGTAGTAGCAGCAGCTGTAGTAGTAGTAGTTGGCGAAGTAGCAGTAACAGCAGTAGCATTAGTAGTAGTTGTATTAGTAGCTGCAGAAGTACTAGTAGTATTGATAGTAGTTGTAGCAGTTGTAGTAGTAGTGACAGTTGTAGCAGTAGTGCTAATAGTAGGACAAGTCTTAGAAGTCTTGGTTGTGGAAGTAGCAGTAGCAGTAGTTGCCTATAGTTGCAGAAGTGGTAGTTGTAGTAGTCATAGTAGTATTAGCAGTAGTAGTTGTAGTAGTAGTAGGAATAGTAGTAGAAGTCGTCGTTGCAGTAGTAGTATTAGTAGTAGTAGCAGCAGCAGTAGTAGTAATAGTAGTAATAGCAACAATAGTAGTAGTGGTAGTAGTAGCAGTTTGTAGTAACGGTTGTAGTAGTAGTTGCAGTAGTAATAGTAGTAGTTGTTGCGGTTGAAGCAGCAATAGTACCAGTAGTAGTAGCAGTAGTTGTACTTGTTGTAGCAGTTATAGCACTTGTAGTAGCAGTAGAAAAAGATATAGTAGTAGCAGTAGTTGTAGTTGTAGCAGTGGGAGCAGTAGTAGCCATAGTAGTAGGAGGAGTAGTGGTAGTAGTTGAAAAAGTGGTAGTGATAGTAGCAACAACAGCAGTAGTAGTAGTTGTCGAAGAAGTAATAGAAGTAGTAGTAGCAGTAGTAGTAGTTGGAAGAGAAACAATAGTAGGAGCAGTAACTGTAATAGTAGTAGCAATAATTGTAGTGGTGGTAGAGGTGGTACTAGTGGTAGTAGCCTAGCAGTAGTAGTAGTAGTAGTAGTAACAGTAGTAGTCGTAGTAGTAGTAGTGGTGGTGGTGGTGGTGGTGGTAGTAGTAGTACTAGCAATAGTAATAGAAGTAGTAGCAGCAGCTGCAGCAGTAGTACAAAAAGTAGTAGTAGTCCGAAAGGTGGTAGGAGTCACATTTGCAGTTGTAGTAGTAGCAGTAGTAGCAGCAGTAGCAGTAGCCGTAGTAATATTAGTAGTAGTAGTAGCAGTAGTAGCTATAGTAGTAGTTATTGTCGTAGTAGTAGTAATATTAGTAGATGTAGTAGTAATATTAGTAGCAGTAGTAGCTGTTGTAGCAGTCATAGTAGTGGTAGCAGTAGTAGCGGAAGTAGCAATAATTGTAGCAGAGGTTGTAGATGTCGTACCAATAGCAAAAGTAATAGTAGTAGAAGTAGTAGTAGTGGTAGTAATAGTAGCAGAAGTAGCAGTAGTAGTAGTTTTTTTAGTAATAGTTGTAGTCCGAATACTAGTTGTAGAAGTAGTAGTAATTGCAGTTGTAGTATTAGTTGGAATAGCAGTGGTTGTAGTTGCAGAATTAGTAGCTATAGTAATAGACATAGGCCAAGTAGTAGTAGCAGTAGTAGTAGTAATAGTAATAGTAGTGGCAGCAGCAGCGGAAATAGTAGTAGTAATAGCAGCAGCAGTAGTAATAATAATTATTGTAGTAATTGTCGGAGTAATAGTAGTAGCAGTAGTAGAAGCAGTTGTAGCAGTAGTAATTGTAGTAGTAGCAGCAGCTGTAGCTGCAACACTAGTGGCAATAGTAGTAGTAGCAAAAGTAATACTATAGTAGTAGCAGCAGCGGTAGTAGTACCAATTATAATAGTACTAGTAGTAGTAGTAGTAGGAGTGGTAGTGGTAGCAGTAGTAGCAGTAGTTGGAGTAGTACCAGTAATTATAGTTGTAGTAGTGGTCGTAGTAGTAGTAGCAGTAGTAGTAATAGCTGTACTAATAAAAGTAGTATTAGCTGTATTAGCAAAAATAGTACTAGTCGTAGAAGTAGTAGTAGTAGTAATTGTAGTAGGAGAAGTAGTAGCAGTAGTAGTAATATGATAATTAGCAGTAGTAGAATTAGTTGTAGTAGGAGTAGTTGCAATAGTAGTAGTAGTAGTAAGAGTAGTAGCAGTAGTAGTAGTAAGAGTAGTAGCAGTAGTAGTAATAGTAGTAGTTGTAGAATTAGTAGTACTAGTAGCCCCAATTGTGGTAGTAGTAGTAGCAGCAGCAGTAGTCGCAGTAGTTGTAGCAGTAGTTATAGTAGTTGTTGTAGTCATAGTCACCGCAAAAGTAGTAGAATTATCAGTAGTAGTAGAATAGTTCTCACAATAGTAGTAGCCATAGTAGTAGCAGTAGCAGTAGTAGTAGTGGTTGTGGCAGGAGTAGGAGTAGGAGTAGTTGTTCGAGTAGTATTAGTTGGAGTAGTGCTAGAAGAAGTAGTTGTTTTATTAGTTGTAGGCGAAGTAATTGTAGAGATAGTAGTAGTACTAGTAGTGGTAGTATTAGTTGAAGTAGAAGTAGTAGTTATAGTAGTAGTCGTAGTAGCAATAGTAGAAGTAGCAGTAGTAGTATTAGTAATTTTAGTAGTTGGGGTAGTAGCAGGAGAACTGGTAGTAGTAATCGTAGCAATAACAGTAGTTGTAGTAGTTGGAAAAGTAGTAGTAGCTGTTGCTATAGTAGGCGTAGCGATAGTGGTATTAGTAGTAGTAGTAGTTGGAAAAGTAGTAGTAGTAGTAGTAGCAGCAACAACAGTAGTAGTCATAGCAATGGTAGTTGTAGCAGAAGAAGTACCAGTAGTAGGAATAGTAGCTGCAGTGGTAGTGGTAGTACTAGCAGTAGCAGTAGTAGCATGAGAAGTAGTAGTAGTAGTAGTCGTAGTAGCGAAAGAAGGTGTAGTAGTAGCAATAGCAATAATAGTATTAGTATTAGTAGCAGTAACAGTAGTAATAGTTGTTGTTGTTGTTGTAGTAGTAGTAGTTATAGAAGTCAGAGTTGTTATAGTAGTTGCAGTATTAACAGTAGCTATTGTTGTAGTAGCAGTAGCATCAGTAGTAGTGGTACTACTAGTAGTAGCTATAGTCATAGTAGTCGGAGATGTAGTTGTAGTAGTAGTAATTGCTGTAGCAGTAGTAGTTGTTGTAGCACCTATAGTTGTAGTAGTAGCACTAGGAGCAGTAGCAGCAGTAGCAGTTGTGATAGTAGTTGTAGCAGTTGTAGCCATGGTGATAGTTGTAGTAGTAGTTGAGGTAGTAATAGTAGTAGAAGTCATATCACTAATGGTAGCGGAAGTAGAAGTAGTAATAGTAGCCCGTAGTGGCAAATGTAGTTGTAGTAGCAGTCGTAGTATTAGTAGCAGTTGTAGTAATACTAGTAGTAGGAGTTGTACTAGTAGCAAAAGTAGCATTTGTCAGAGTAGCAGTAACTTTAGTAGATGTAGTAGTAGCAATAGCGAAATGAGTAGGACTTGTAGTAGTAGTAGCAGCAGTAGTAGTATTAGTAGTAGTTGTAGCAATTGTAGTTGTAGTAGCATTGGTAGAAGTAGTAGCAGTAATAGCAATAGTAGTAGCTGCAATTATTGTAGTAGTAGTAGAGGTAGCAGCAACAACAATAGTGGTAGTAGTTGTTGAAGTAGTAGAAGCTGTGTCAGTAGTAGTAGCGGCAACAACAATAGTAGTAGTTGTAGTAGTAGCAATTGTAGCAGTAGTGGTGTTAGTAGCAGCAGCAGTAGTAGTAATAGCAGCAATAGTAGTAGCACTAGTAGTAGCAGTAGGAGTAGAAGCAGGAAAACTAGCAGTAGCAGTTGAAGTAAGAGGAGTAGTAGTAGTATTAGTAGCAGTTGCAGTAGAAGTAATAGCAGCAGTAGTAGTAGTGGTAGTAGTGGCAATAGTTGCAGTAGGAGTGGTAGTAGTAGTCTAGTTAGTAGTTGCAGTAGTAGCAGAAGTAGTTGTAATATTAGTAGTTTTAGTAGTTGGGGTAGTAGTAGTAGTACTAATAATAGTAGCAATAGTTGCAATAGTAGTAGTAGGAGGAGGACTAGTAATAGTAGCAGTAACAGTAGTAGTGGTAGTAGAAGTTGTTGTAATTATTGTAGTAGCGGTAGTAGTAGCCATTGTAGTTGTAACGGCAGAAGTAGTAGCAGTAGTCTGAGTAGTAGTAGTAGCAGTTGTAGTGCTACTAGTTGTAGCTACTGTAGTAGAAACACTAGTAGCAGTACTAGCAGAAGTAGTAAAAGCAGTAATAGCAGTAGCATTAGAATTAGTAGCAGTAGTAATTGTAGTTGTAGTAGAAACAGTAGTAGCTGCTGCAGCAGCAGTAGTTGTGATAGTAGTTGTAGTTGTTGTAGCAATAGTCGTAGTTGTAGCAGTAGTGGTAGTAGTAGTAGTTATTACAGTAGTAATAGTAGTAGAAGTCATAGCAGTTGTGGTATGGCATAGCAGTAGTAGTAGTGGTAGTAGAAGGAATAGCAGCAGCAGCAGCAGTAGTAGTAGTAGTTGTTGTTGTTGTTGTAGTAGCAGTAACATTAGTAGCAACAGTACAATCAGTCGGAGTAGTAGTAGTAGTAGCATTAGTAGCAATAGTACCATAAGTCGGGGTAGCAGTAGGAGTAGTATCAATAGTAGTACTAGCAGGAGTAGTAGTTGTCATAGAGGTAGTAGTAGCAGCAGTAGTAGTGGTTTTAGTAGCATCTATAGCAGTTTTAGTGGTCATAGCAGTAGTAGAAGTAGTAGCGGTAGTTGTAGTAGTAGTAGCGGCAATTATTGTAGTAGTAGCAGTTGTAGCGGCAATTACAACCATAGTAGTTGTTTAGTAGTAGGAGTAGTTGTAATAGTAGCAGTAGTAATAATGGCAACAACAATAGTAGCAGTAGTGTAGTAGTAGTAGTAGTTGCAGAAGTCGTAGAAGTAGAAATGGTAGTAGCAATAGTAATAATTGTAGTAGTGGTAGTAGTTGTAGTAGTAACAATTGTAATGGTAGTAGTAGTAGTTGTAGCAGTAGTAGTAGTAACAGTAGCAGTAGTAGTAGCAGTATTACCAATTATAGTAGCGACAACTGTAGTAGCTGTAGTTTGCAGTAGTTGTAGTAGTTGTAGTAGTTCTAGCAGTTGTAGAAGAAGTAGAAATAGTTGTAGTAGTGGTAGTTGTTGTTGTTGGTGCCATTGTTGTTGTAGTATTATTAGTAGTAACAATAGTAGTTCTTGTAGCTGTAGTAGCTGTAGTAACAGTAGTAGCTATAGGAGTAGTAGTTGTTGTTGTAGAAGTAGGAGTGGTAGTAGTAGTAGTTGTTGTTGTAATAGTTGTAGCAGAAGTAATAGAAGTAGTAGTAGTAGTAGAAGTTGTAGAATGAGAAGCTGTAGTAGGAGCAATAACCGTAATAGAAGTAGCGGTAATAGTAGTAGTGATAGTAGTAGTAGTGGTTGTAGTAGCACCAACAGAAGTAGCGGTAATAGTAGTTGTGGTAGTGGTGGTAGTAGTAGTAGTACTAGCAATATTTATAGCAGTAGTAGCAGAAATAATTGCAGTAGTAGTAGCAACAATAGTACTAGTAGCAGAAGCAGTAGCAGTCGGAAAAGTAGTAGTAGCAGCAGTAGTAGTAGTAGTATTAGTAGTAGTTGTAGCAGTAGTAGCTGTCGTAGTTGCAGTTGTAGTAAGATTAGTAGACGTTATAGTAACAGTACTAGCAGTAGTAGTCGTTAAAGCAGTGGTAGCACTATTAGCAATATTAGCCAAAATCATAGTAGCAGTAGCAGTTGTAGCATTAATCGCAGTAGTAGTAATAGCAGTAGAAGTAGTTGTAGTAGTAGTAGCCGTAGTAATAGTACTAGTTGCAATACTAGTAGTAGAAGTAGTATTAATAGCAGCGATAGTATTAGCAGGAGTTGCAGTAGCTGTTGTAGCAGAACCTTTAGCAGTAGTAGTAGAAGTAGCGAAAGTAGTAGTAGTAGTAGTTTTAGTACTATTAGTAGCCATAGTCATAGTAGTAATAGTTGTAGGAGTAACAACATAAGTAGTAGTAGTAGTAGTCGTAGTAGTAGTAGTAGTAATTATTGTAGTAGTCGTAGGAGTAATAGTAGTAGGAGCAGCAGTAGTAGTCGGAGTAGTAGCAGTTGTTGAAATAGTAGTAGCAATAGTGATAGTGGTAGTAGTAGTAGAGGGGGAGTAGAAGTAGCAGTAATTGTAGCAGTAGAAGGGGTAGTAGTGGAAGTAGCAGTAGTAGTAATAGCAATAGTGATAAAAGTAGTATTAGTATTATTAGTAGTATTAGGAGGAGTAGTAGTGGTACCAGTAGCCATAATAGTAGTAGCAGTTGTAGTAGTAGAAGTAGCAGCAGTTGTATTAGGAGAAGTAGCAGTAGTAGTTGTAGTAAAATGATAAGTAGCAGTAGTAGTAGTAGTAGTAGTAGTAGCTGTAGTAGTAGTAGTAGTAGTAGAAGTAGTACTGGCAGCAGTAGTAGTAGTAGCTGTAGTAGCGACAGCAGTAGTAGTTATTGCATTAGTAGTAGTAGTAGTCGTAGTAGTAGCAGTAGTGGCAGTTGCAATAGTATTAGTGGTAGTTGCGGTAGTAGCAGTAGTAGTGTTAGTAATAGTAGTAGTTTTAGTAGTTGGGGTAGTAGTTGTAGTACTAGTAGTAGAAGTTGTAATAGCAGTAGTAGTAGCAGTAGTAGTAGTAGTCGCTGTTGTAGTAGTAGTTGTTGTAGTTGTAGTAGTAGCAGAAGTAGCTGTCATTGTGGTAATTGAAGTACTTGTAGAAGTAGTGGTTGCCGTAGTAGCAGTAGCAATAATGGTATTTGCAGTAGTAGTAGTAGGGAAAGTAGTAGTAGTAGCATGGGTAGTAGCAGCAGCAGCAGGACTAGTAGTAATAATAGTAGTAGTACCAGTGGTAGCAGCATGAGTAGTTGTATTAGTAGTAGTGGTGGTAGTAGTAGTAGTTGTTGTTGTTGTTGTTGTAGTATTAGTAGTAGCATTAGTAGCAGTAGTAGCAGTAGTTGTAGTGGTAGGTCTAGTAGTAGTAGTAGTATAAGTAGTAGAAGTATTAGCAGTAGTAGTCATAGTAGTAGAAGTTGTTCTTGTTCTTGTTATTGTTACGAGTTGCTAGTAGGAGTAGTAGTAGCAGTAGGAGTTGGAGTTGGAGTAGGAGTAGTAGTTGTAGTATCTATAGTAGTAGAAGCAGCAACAGTAGTATCAGCAGCAGTAGTAGTAGTTGTGTTAGTTGAAGCAGTTGTAGGGGTACTAGTAAAAGTTGTAGTTGTAGTAGTTGTAGTAGCTGAAGTAGTAGTGGTAGTAGTAGTAATAGTAGGAGAAGTAATTGTAGTAGTAGTCATAGTATTAGTAATTTTAGTAGTAGTAGTAATAATAATAGTAGTAGTAGCAGTAGTAGTACTAGTTGTAGTAGTAGTAGTATTAGTAGTAATAGTAGTAGTAGTAGTAGTAGTAGTAGTAGTTGTTGTTGTTGTAATAGTAGTAGTTGTTTTAGTAATAGTAGTAGTAGAAGTAGCTGAAGTACTAGTCATAGCTGAAGTAGTAGTAGTAGTTGTTGTAATAGTAAGAGAAGTAATAGTAGTAGTAGCTGTAATAGTAGTGGTGGTAGTACTAGTAATAGTAGTAGGAGTAGTAGTACTAGTAGGAGTAGTAGTAGCAATAGTAGTTGTAGCAGTAGTAATAGTAGTAGTATTATTAGTAGTAATAGTTGTACTGGTAGTAGTAATAGTAGTAGTAGTAGTAGTAGTAATAGTAGTAATAGTGGTAGTACTAATAGTAGTAGTAGTAATAGCAGCAGCTGGAGTAGTATTAGTAGTAGTAGTAATTGTTGCCTTTATTGTCTCAATTATATTAGTAGTTGTAGAAGTAGTAGTAGTATCTGTAGTAGTAGCTGAACTTGTAGTAGTAGTAGTAGCTGTAATAGTATTAGTAGTAGCTGGAGTAGTACTAGTAGCAGTGTCAAGAGTAGTTGTAGTAGGAGGAATAGGAGTAGACGTAGCAGCGACAGCAGTTGCAGTAGCAGTAGTAGAAGTTGTCGTAGCAGCTACAACAACAGTAATATTAGGAGTAGTGGTAGTGGGAGCAGGAGTACTAGTAATAGAAGTAATAGTTGGAATAGCTATAGAAGCAGTAAAAATAGTAGCAATAGTGGTAAAAGTTGTAGTAGTAGTTGTAGGAGTAGGAGAAGTGGTAGTAGAAGTAGAAGTAGTAGTAATAGTAGTAGTAGTAATAGTTGCACTACTAATGGAGAAGTAATAATTGTGGTAGTAATAGTAGTAATAGTTGAAACAGTAACAGTAGCAACAGCGACAACAGTAGAAGTAGTAGTAGTAGCAGTAGTAGTAGCAGTACTGTTACTGTTATTGCTGCTACTACTGTTGCTACTACTATTATTACTACTAGTACTACTACTACTACTGCTGCTGCTGCTGCTGCTATTACTGCTACTACTAGTACTACAACTATTGCTGCTAGTACTTCTACTACTATTCCTATTGTTGCTACTATTGGGTGCACTAGTAGTAGTAGTAGTAGTTACACCTACTACTACTACAACAACTGCTATTGCTACTGTAACTACTACAACTACTTTTCCTACTACTTCTGCTCTTGCTACTGCCACTTCAGCTACTCCTAATTCTACTACTACAATGACTAATTCTGCTGCTACTTCTGCTAGCACTAATGCAACTACTACTACTACTCCAATTACTACTTTTGTTACTGCGGCTGTTGCTACTAGTAGTACTGCTTCTTGTACTAGCAGTAGTATTAGTTGTTGTAGTAGTAGCAGAAATAGTAGTAGAAGTAGTGGTAGTTGTAGTAATAGTAGCAATTGTAGTTGTAGCAGTAGGAGTAGTAGAAGTAGTACTAGAAGAAGAAGTAGTAGAAGTAGTGGTAGTAGCGATAGTAGCAGTAGTAGTAGTAGCAGTAGTTATAGTAGTAATTGTTAGAGTAGTAGTAGTACTAGTAGTAGTTGTTGTTGTAGTAGCAATAGAAATAGTAGTAGTTGTATTAGTATTAGTAGTTGAAGTAGTAGAAGTTGTAGTAGAAGTTATAATAGTAGTAGGGGAAGTAGTAGCGGTAGGAGTTGCAGCACCAGTAGTAGTAGTAATAGTCATAGTAGTAGTTGTTGTTGTTGTAGTAGGAGTGGTAGTGGTTGTAGTAGTAGTAGTTATAGCATTAGTACTAGTGGTAGTAGAAGTAGAAGAAACAACAGTAGTAGTAGTAGTAGCAATAGTAGTAGGAGAAGTATTAGCAGTAGGAGTAGTAATAGTAGTGGTAGTATTCACACTAGAAGTAGTTTAAATTGTAGTGGTAGCAGTAGTAGTAGTCGTGGGAGGAGTAGTCATAGTAGAAGTTGTAATACTAGGAGTTGGAGTTGTAGTCGTACTAGTAGTAGTACTATTAGTAGTTGAATTTGAAGAAGTTGTAGTAGTTGTAATCGTAGTAGGAGAAGTAGTAGCAGTAGGAGTAACAACACAAGTAGTAGTAGTAGTACTAGTACTAGTAGTTGTAATAATAGTTGTTGTAGGTGTAGTGGTTTTAGTAGGAGTTGCAGTAGTTGTAGTAGTAGTTGTTGTTGCGTTAGCATTAGTAGTAGTAGTAGTAGCGCAAGGAGTAGCAGCAGTAGTTGCAGTAGTTGTTGTAGTAGTAGTAGTTGTGTAGTAGTAGTAGTAGTAGCAGAAGTAGTACTAGTAGTAGTAGAAGAAGTAGTAGAAGTAGTAGTAGTAGTCATACTAGTATTAGTTAGGGGTGAGCAAAAAAACTGAAAAATCGGCATACCGAACCTTACCGGTTGAGAACTATATTAGAAAATAGGTTCTCAAAGCAAACAGGTACGGTTTCGGTTCATAAATTTAACAGAACCGGAACCATACTGGTTATACCCCTATATATATATCTTCAACCGAACCCTAACCCTAATTCCTGCACTCGCAGTGATGCCGCCTTGCCCTCACTCTCGTAGCGACACTGCCTCACCCTCACCCTCGCCGGTAGTTGCCAGGCCCATCACTTGCTCTGATCTCGTCGCCACTTGCTCCAAATTATCCTCCGTCCATTGCCAGAATAGTGCCATTGCCGAAGCAGTGATCTACTCCGATATGCCGATTTTAGAACCAATTTAGAACCGGAACTAAAAAAAATGGGTTCTTTATCTAAACCGGTACGGTTCTGATTCTCAAATTTTTAAGAATCGAAATCTGGTTCCAGTTCTAAAATGTCTATAACCGGTACGATAAACCAGTTTTGCTCACCCCTAGTAGTAGTAGTAGTAGTAGTGGTAGTAGTAGTAGTACCAGTCATAGTAGTAGTTGTAGAATTAGTAGTAATAGTAGTAGTAGTAGTAGTTGTAGTTGTGGTAGTACAACCAGCAGCAACAACAATAGTAGTAGTTACAGTAGTAGTAGTAATAACAGTAGTCATAGTGGTAGTAGTTGAAGAAGCAGCAATTGTAGTAGTTGTAGAAATAGCAGTAGGAGTAGTATTAGTTGCAAGAGTAGTAACATTAGTAATAGTTTTTGCAGTAGTAATAGCAGTGTTGTAAATGTACTTGTAGTTTTAGGAGTAGTAGTAGTAGTATTGGTAGTACTAGTAGTTGTAATTGTACTAGTAGGAGTTGGAGTAGTAGTTTGCTGTAGTTGTAGTAGTAGTAGTAGTAGAAGAAGAAGTAGCAATAGTAGTAGTAGTAGTAAAAGTAGTAGTAGTAGTAGCTACAAGAGTAGAAGTTGTAGTTGCAGTAGTAGAAATAGTAGTAGTACTTGTGGTACTAGTAGTAGTAGTGGTAGTAGTAGTTGTAGTAGTAGTAGCAGAAGTAGTAGCAGAAGTAGTGGTAGTAGTAGTAATAGCAGCAATTATAGTCGTAGTACCAGTAGTAGTTGTAGTAGTTGTCGAAGAAGAAGTAGTAGCAGTAGTGGTAATGGCAGCAGTTGTAGTAGTAGTAGTTGGTGTAGTGGTGATACTAGTAATAGGAGTGAATGTAGTAGTAATAGAAATAGTAGTATTAGAAGTAGTTGAAGTAGTTGATGTATTAGAAGTTATAATAGTAGCTGCACTAGTAGTAGGAGTAGTAGTAGCAATAGGAGTAGAAGCACTAGTAGTATTTGGAATAGTAGAAATAGTAGTAGTAATAGTAATAGTAGTAGTATTGTTAGCGGTAGGAGTAATAGTAGTGGTAGTATTTGCCGTAGTAGTAAAAGTTGTAGTTGTAATTGTAGTGGTAGCAGTATCAGAAGTCGTCGGAGTTGTAGTAGTAGTAGTTGTAGATGTAGTAGTAGTAATAGTTGTAGTATTAGCAACAGTAATAGTAGTAGTAGTAGAAGTATTAGTAGTTGTAATAGTAATTGTAGTAGGAGCAGTATTAGTAGTAGGAGTCATAATAATAGTAGTAGTAGTATTTGTAGTACTAGTAGTAAAAGTTGTAGTTGTAATTATCGTGGCAGTAGAAGCAGAATTTGTGGGAGTGGGAGTTAGAGTAGGAGTAGTTGTAGATGTAGTAGTAGTAGTAGTATTTGTTGTTGTAGTAATAGTAGGAGTAGGATTAGCAATAGTTCTTGTTGTTGTAGAAGTACTGGTAGTGTTTGTACTAGTACTAGTAGTGGTAGTAGATGTAGTAGCTGAAGTAGTAGTAGCAGTCATAGTAGTAGTAGTAGTAGTAGTAGTAGAAGTAGTAGCAGTAGTAGCAGCAGCAGTAGTAATAGTAGTAGTGGTGGTGTAGTAGTAGTTGTAGCGATAGTAATAGCAGCAGTAGTAGTGTGGTAGTAGTAGTAGGAGCAGAAGTAGTAATAGTAGAAGTAGTAGAAGTAGTAGAAGAAGTTGTACAAGTAATAGTATAGTAGTAGTAGTAGTAGTAGTAGTAGTAATAGTAGTAGTAGTAGTAGTAGTAGTAGTAGTAGTAGTAGTAATGGTAGTAGTAGCAATTTTAGTAGTAGTAATTGTAGTAATAGCAGTGATAGTAGCAACAGCAGCAATAATAGTAGTAGCAGCAATTATAGCAGTAGTAGTAGTTGTTATAGTACTAGAAGTACTTGATATTGAATAGTAGTAGTAGAAGTCGTAGAAGTAGTAGGAGTAGTAGTAGTAGTAGTAGTAATAATAATAGTTGTAGTAGTTGTTGTAGTATTTATAGAGTAGAAGTAGGAGTAGTAGTAGTAGTAATAGTATAGGTTGTAGTAGTAGTAGTACGAGTAGGAGTAGGAGTAGTAGTAGGAGTAGGAGTAGTAGTAGTAGCAGTCTTAGTAGGAGTAGGAGTAGTAGTAGGAGCAGTAGCAGTAGTACTAGTAGTAGAAGGAGTAGGAGTAGTAGTAGTAGTGGTGGTAGTAGGTGTAGGAGTAGTAGTAACAGTGGTAGGAGTCAGTGTTGTAGTAGTAGTAATAGGAGTAGGACGAGGTGTAGTTGTCATAGCAACAATTGCAGTAGTAGTACAAGTAGTAGTAGTAGTAGGAGGAGGAGATCTAGTAGTAGTTGTGGGAGTAGGAGTAGGAGTTGTAGTAGGATAGTAATAGTTGGCATAGTGGTAGTAGTAGTTGCAGCAGGATTAGTAGTAGTTGCAGTAGTAGTAGTAAGAGTAGTAGTAGTAGTAGTAGTTGTTGTTGTTGTTGTTGTAAAAGTAGGAGTTGGAGTAGTGGTAGTAGTAGTAGCAATAGTAGCAATAGTAGTGGTAGTAAAAGTAGTATAGTAGTAGTAGAAGGAGTAGTAATGGTGGTAGTAGTATTTGAACTATTAATAATGGTAGTAGTAGTAGTTTCAGTTGTAGTAGCAGTAGTAATAGCAGTGATAGTAGCAGTAGCAGCAACAATAGCAGCAGGAGCAATTGTAGCAGTAGTAGTAGTAGTACTAGAAGTAGTTGATATTGAATAGCAGTAGTCGTAATTGTAGAAGAAGGAGTAGTAGGAGTTCCTATAGCAGCAGTAGTAGTAGTAGTAGCAGTAGCAGTAGAAGTAATAGTAGTTGTAGTAGTTGTTGTTGTAGCAGTAGAAGTTAGAGTAGGAGTAGGAGTAGTAGTAGTAGTAATAGTATAGGTTGTAGTGGCAATAGTAGAAGTAGTCGTAGGAGTAGTAGTATTAGTAGTAGTAGTAGTATGAGTAGTAGTATTAGTAGTAGGAGAAGTAGTCGTAGTAGGAGTAGTTGTTGTAGGAGTAGCAGTAGGTGTAGTTGTAGGAGTAGTATTAGTAGCAGTAGTAGTAGCAATAGAACGAGTAGGAGTAGTAGTAAAAGTGGTAGTAGTAGTAGTAGGACATGGTGTAGTTGTCGTAGAAGCAGTTGTAGTAGTAGTAGCTGTAGGAGTTGTAGTAGGAGTAGTAATAGTTGGCGTAGTGGTAGCAGTAATTGTAGCAGGATTAGTAGTAGTTGCAGTAGTAGTAGTAAGAGTAGTAGTTGTTGTTGTTGTTGTAGTAGTAGTAGTACTAGTAGGTGTAGTTGCAGTCAGAGTAGGAGTAGGAGTAGCAATAGCAGTTGACGTTGGAGTAGAAGTAGTATTAGTAGTAGTAGTAGTATTAGTGGTAGTAGCAGCAGTAGTAGAAGTTAGAGCAGTAGTAGTTGTACTAGTTGCAAAAGTAGTAGCAGTTGTTTTAATAGTTGTAGTATTAATAGTAATAGTAGTAGTAGTTGTTGTTGTTGTTGTGGTACTAGTTATATTACTTGTAGCATTATTAGTAGTATTAGTATTAGTTGCAACAATAGTAGTTGTAGCTGTCTTAGTAGGTGTAGTAGTTGTAATAGTAATAGGGGTAGTAGTAGTTGGAGAAGCACTAGTAATGGGAGTAGTAGTAGCAGTTTTGGTTGTAGCAATAGTAGTCGCAGCAATTGTAGCAGTAGTTCTAGATGTAGTAGTACTAGTAGTATTTGTTGTTGTAGTAGTACTTGTAGTAGTAGTAGGAGTAGCAGTAGCAAGAGTTCTTGTTGTTTTAGAAGTAGTAGTGGTAGTGTTTGTACCAGTAATAGTAGTGGCAGCAGATGTAGTAGCCGAAGTACTAATAGCAGCAGCAGTAGCAGCAGCAGCAGTAGTAGTGTTGTAGTAGCAGTAGTAGTAGCAGCAGCAGCAGTAGTAGTGTAGTAGTAGCAATAACAGAAGTAGTAATAGTAGTAGTAGTAGATGTAGTAGAAGCTATCATAGAAGTAATAGTATAGTAGTAGTAGTAGTAATAGTAATAGTAGTAGTAGTAGTACTATTAGTAGTAGTAGTAGTAGTAGTAGTAGTAGTAGTAGTAGTAGTAGTAGTAGTAGTAGTAGTAATAATGGTAGTAGTAGCCGTTTTAGCATTAGTATTAGTAGTAGTAGCAGTAGCAGAGATAGTAGAAGCAACAACAACAATAGTAGTAGTGGCAATTGTAGTAGTAGTTGTTGTTGTTATAGTACTAGAAGTAGTTGATATTGAATAGAAGTAGTAGAAGTCGTAGAAGTAGTTGGACTAGTCGGAGTTCTTATAGCAGTAATAGTAGTAGTAGCAGTAGTAGTAATAATAGTTATAGTAGTTGTTGTAGTATTAATAGAAGTTAGAGTAGGAGTAGGAGGAGGAGTAGTAGTAGTAGTAGTAGTTGGAGTAGGAGTAGGTGTAGGAGTAGTAGTACGAGTAGTAGTAAGAGTAGGAGTAGGAGTAGGAGTAGTAGTTGTAGTAGTAGTAGGAGTAGTGGCAGTAGTAGTAAGAGTAGCAGTAGGCGTAGTAGTAGTAATAGGAGTAGTAGTGGTGGTGGTGGTGGTAGTCGGAGTAGGACGTGGTGTAGTTGTCGTAGCAGCAGTTGCAGTAGTCGTAGGAGTAGGAGTTGTAGGAGGAGTAGTGATAGTTGGCATAGTGGTAGAAATAGTTGTAGCAGGATTAGTAGTAGTTGCAGTTGTAGTAGTAAGAGTAGTAATAGTTATTGTTGTTCTAGTAGTCGTAGTACTGGTAGGTGTAATTGTAGTCAGAGTAGGAGTAGGAGTAGCAATAGCAGTTGAGGTTGGAGTAGAAGTAGTAGTAGTAATAGTAGTAGCTGCTGTAGAAGGAGTAGTAGTTGTAGTAGTAGTAGTATTAGTAGTAGTAGCAGCAGTAGTAGAAGTAATAGCAATAGCAGTTATACTAGTAGCAGAATTAGTAGTAGTTGTTTTAGCAGGTGTAGTATTATTAGTAGTGGTAGTTGTTGCTGTTGTTGTGGTAGTAGTAATATTACTCGTAGTATGAGTATTAGTAGTTGTAGTACTATTGGTAGTAGTATTAGTATTAGTAGCAACAATAGTAGTAGTAGCTGTCGTAGTAGGTGTAGCAGTTGTAGTAGTGATAGGGGTAGTAGTAGTTAGAGTAGCACTAGTAATGGGAGTAGTAGTAGTAGTAGTAGTTCTAGTTGTAGCAGTAGTAGCCGCAGCTGCTGTAGCATTAGTTTTTGTTGTTGTTGTTATTTTAGTATTAGTAGTAATAGTAGTTTTTGTAGCAGTAGTAGTAGTACTAGCTGCTATAGTTGTAGGCCTAGTAGTTGTAGTAGTAATAGTAATTGTAGCATTTGGAGTAGCAGTAGAAGTAGTAGTGGTAATAATAGTAGTATTAATAGTAGTAGCGGTCGAAGTAATAGTAGTAATATCAGCAAAAACTGTAGTAGTAATTGTAGTTTTAGTAGAAGTAGTAGTAGTTTTAGTAGTAGTAGTTGTTGTTGTTGTTGTATTCTGACTACTGCTGCTACAACTGCGACAACAACAATAACAACAACTACTACTACTGCTACTAAAACTCCTACTCCTACTACTAAAAGTACAACTACTTCTACAAAAACTACTACTACTACTATTACAACTATTACTACTGCTGTTACAACTACCACTACAGCTACTAGTAGTAGTCGTAGTACTTATAGTAGTTTTAATAGTTGCAGTAGTCGTAGTAGTTTTACTCCAACTACTAATGCTACAATTGCGACTACTACTATTGCTACCTCTACTTCTAATACTACTACGACTACTACTTCAGCTACTACTGCTATTGCTAATACGACTACTGTGACTACCTCCCCTACTACCACTAATTCTACTACTACTACTGCTACTATGACTACTACAATGGCTATCGCTATTGCTACTACTCCTACTACAACTACTACCACTACAACTGCTACTACTATGACTATTACAAAGGCTATTGCTACTGCTGCTACTACTATTGTTGCTATTGCTACTACTCCTACTACTGCTGCAACTACTTTTACTAATACAACACTACTACTACTACCATTACTACTACTCCTACCACTTCTACTGGTACAACTACTACTGCATCTACTACTGCTACTACAACAACAACAACAACTACAACTAGTACTACTACTTCTACTACAATAACAACTACTACCGCAACTACTTCTCTTAGCACTACCACATGTACAATTACTACTACATCTACTACTATTACTGCAACTACTACCACTACTGCTACTCCTCCTCCTAAAACTATTAGTACTACTCCTACAAATACTACGGCTACATCTACTGCTACTAATATTGCTATTGCTGCTACTACAGCTCTTACTATTTTCACTGCTACTATTGCCGCAACTGCTATTGCTACTGCTGCTATTACTCCTAATTTTACTACTTCTGCTGCTGCTTCTACTACGACTATTAGTACTACTACTACTACTACTACTACTACTACTACTATTACATCTGCTGCTACAACTACTTCTACTGCTACTATTGCTACTACTAACAATACTACTACTACAACAACAACTACTACTTCTACTACTCCGGTTGCTGCTACCGCTGCTACTAGGACAACTACTACTTCTACTTCTACTACTACTATTGCTGCCACCACCACTACTACTCCCACTACTCCAACTACTACTGTTACTACTACAACTATAATTACTATCGCTACCATAGCAACTACTACTGCTACTACTACTAAAACTATTAGTACTACTGCTACAACTACTACAGCTGCATCTACTGCTACTAATATTGCTATTGCTGTTACTACAGCTCTTACTATTTCTACTGCTACTACTGCTACTTCTGCTACTGCTGCAATTACTCCTAATACTACTATTGCTGCTGCTACAACTATGACTACTACTTTTACTAGTACAACTACAACAACAACAACAACAATAACTACTACTACTACTATGGCTACTTCTATTACATCCACTGTTGCTGCTACTACTTCTACTACTGCTGTTGCTGCTACTAATAATACTACTACTACAACAATAACAACTACTTCTATTACTCTTGCTGCTGCCACTACTGCTTCTAGTACAACTGCTACTTCTGCAACTACTAATACTATTGCTACCACGATTGCTACTACTACTCCTACTGCTACTACTACTACTGCCACCACTACTACTATTACTACTACTAGTATTGCTTCTACTACTATTAGTGCTACTGCTACTACTTATGCTACTACTACTATTGCTTCTACAACAACTACTACTATTACTTCTGCAAATACTACTACTACTACTACTACAACACCAGCTACTACTATTACTACTGCTTCGGCTAATACTACTACTTCGGCTACTAATACTATTACTACTGCTACTACTACTACTATTACTACTATTACTCTAACTACTACTACTCCTACTACTGCTACTACTACTCCTCCTCCTACTACTACTATTGCTACTACTATGACTATTGCTACTACTACTACTACTACTGCTACTACTACTTCTACTACTACTGCTTCTACTCTGACTGCTACTACCTCTGCTATTGCTACTACTGCTAGTGCTGTTGCCGTTGCTACTGCTGCTACTACCACTACTACTACTACAACAACAACAACTACTACTACTACTATTGCTGCTATTGCTACTATGACTACTACTTTATTTCTCCTACTACAACTACAGTTGCTACTATTATGATTACCACTTCCACTACTGCTACTACTACTACAATCACTACTACTACTACTACTCTACTTCTGCTACTACTACTACTACAAGTAATACTACAACTATTGTTACTACCACAACCACTGCTACTATTGCTACTATTACTACTACTACTACTACTACTGTGACTACATCCACTACTACTACCACCACTACAACTATCGCTACTATCGCTACTATCGCTACTACTGCTACTACTACTATTATTACTACTACTATTGCGACTGCTACTGCTGCTACTACCAACACAACTAGTACAACAATGACTACTGCTACTACTACTGCTACTGCTACTACTTCTACTACAACCACATCCACTGCTACTACACCTACTACTACAACTATTGTTACTATTGCTTCTGCTTCTATTTCTGCTACTACTACTACTATTGCAACTATTGCTACTACTACGACTACAACTACTACAACCACTACTACTACTACTACAACAACTACAACAACTATTACTACAACTGCTACTCCTAGTACTATTACTGCTATTACTTCCCTTACGACTACTACTACTCCAACTACTACTATCCCTACTACTGCTACAACTACTACATCTACTACTACTGCGACTACCAATACTGCTACCACTGCTCTATAGCTACTAGTACTACTTCTACTACTACAACTACTACTGCTTCAACTACTGCTCTACTGCTACTACTATTGTGGCTACTGTTGCTACTACTACTACAACAACTAGTACTAATACTACTACTACTACTACTACAGCTACTACTACTATCACTCATCCTACTACTACTACTAATGCTATTAATGGTATACCTACTACTATTGCTATTGCTACTACTGCTATTGTTGCTAGGACTGTTACTACTACTACTATTACTACTACTATTGCTACTACTATTATTACTACTATTGCTACTTCTACTACTATTAGTACTTCTACTACTGCTACTACTACCATTGCTTCTGCTACTACTGCAACTACTACTACTACTACTTCTAATGCTACTACTACTATACCTACTAATATTGCTACTAGTACTGCTAGTGCTACTACCACTACTATAACTACTACTATTGATACTGCTGCTACTCCTCCTACTACTATTACTACTACTACAATTACTACTACTACTCCTCCTCCTCCTCCTCCTACTACTACTACTATTACTACTACTGCGACCACTGCTATTGCTACTGTTGCTACTATTATTATTACTACTACTACCACTACTGCTACTATAGTTACTACTTTTGCCACAACAACTACTGCTACTATTGATACAACAACTATAACTACAACTACAACCACTACTACAACTTTACTTCAACAACTACAGCTATTACTACTACAACTGCCTATACTGTCACTACTGCTACTATTATTGCTACTGCTACTACCGCTACTATAGCTACTACTGCGACTACTGCTACTACTACTACTATTACCACCACAACTACTGCTACTACTACTATTTCTTCTACTACTACTTGTACTACATCGCTTACTACTACTACTGCTATTGCTACTACTACCACAACTGCTACTACTAGTGTTGTTGCTACTACTACAACTAATACTACTACTACTATTGCAACTACTGCTACTATTACCACTGATACTACAACTACTATTACTGCTTCTACAGCTACTACAGCTACTATTACATTTACTACGACTACTACTACTTTTATTACTACTACTTGTATTACTTCAACTACTACTATGGCTACTACTAGCACTACTACTACTGCTGCTGCTACTACTTTCACCACCACCACTACTGGTTCTACTGCTGTTACTGCAACTATTGCTACAACTACTACTCTATTTCTCCTATTACTACTATTACTGCTATTATTATGACTACTACTACTTCTACTACTGCTACAACTATTGCTACTACTACTACTACTGCTACTACTACTACAGTACTTCTCATGCTACTACAACTATGACTACAGCTACTACTACAACAACTAATACAACTACTATTGTTACTTCTACTAAGACTACTATTATAATCGCTACTACTACTACCACTACGACTACTGTGATTACAGCCACTATACTGCTACCACTACTGCGTTTACTACTATTGCTCCAACTGTTACTACTGCTACAACCAACACAACTAGTACAACAACGACTACTACTACTACTACTACTGCTGCTAGTACTACTATTATAACTACTACTACTACTACCATAACTACAACAACTACTTCTGCTACTGCAGCAACAACAATCACAAGTGCCACTTCTACAAGTACTATTACTAATACCACTACTCATAGTACTACTATTACAATTACTACTGGTACTATAACTACTACAGCTACTTCTACATCTTCTACTACTACTACTACAACTGCTCCTACTGCGACTACCACTACTACTACTACTGCTCTACTGCTACTAGTACAACTTCTGCTACTACTATAACTACTACGGCTTCTACTACTGCTCTACTACTACAACAATAAGTGCTACAACTATGCTTGCTACTATTACAACTGCTACTACTGCTCCTACTAGTAATCCTATAGCTCCTATTACTACTACTACTACTACTATAATAGCTACTGCTACCACTACTATACCTACCACTATTACCACTACAATTGGTACTACGGCTACTACTACAGCTGCTACTGCCACTACTGCTACTGCTACTAGTGCTACTACTGCCACTGCTTTTGCTACTGCTATTGCTACTACTACTACCACTACAACAACTACTACTACAACTACTACTATTACGATACTATTACTATTACTGCTACTTCTACTGCTTTTCCTACTACTGCTATGAATGCTGCACCTACTACTACCTTTGCTACAACGGCTACTACGGCTACCACTACTACCATTGTTGCTGGTACTACTACTGCTACTAATATTACAACAATAAAAAAACAACTACTACTACTGCTACTACAACTGCTGATGCTTCTACTACTACTGCTACTGCTACTATTGCTTCTACTACTTCTACAACTTCTACTACTATTGCTACTAACACTACGACTACTCCTCCTACTACTACTACTGATACTACAACTAATACAAATAGTACTACTTCTATAATTGCTTTTACTCCTACTACTACTACAACAACTACTACTTCTCTTACAACTACAGCAACAACAACAACTACTACTACTTCTCTTACAACTACAACAACAACAACCAACTACTACTACTCCTAAAACTACTACTACTACTACCACTACTGCTACAACTACTACTACTACTAGTACTACTGCAACAACTACTGCTACTACTATAGTTGCTGCTACTACTATTACTACTACTGCTACCACTACGATAACAACTACAACAGCTACTACTGCTACTACTACTACTGCTGCTTCTACTACGACTACTCTAACTACTTCTCTTACTTCTACAGCTACTGCTACTTCTAATGCAACTACTACTACTGCTTCTCCAATTACTTCTACTTGTGCTACTACTACTTCTATTACTACTACTTCTTCTACTACTGCTGCTACTACTATTGCTGCGTCTACTTTTACTGCTACAACTGCTACTACAACTACAGCTACTACAACTATGATAGCGACTAATACTACTACAACTACTAGAACTATGATAGCTACAAATTCTTCCGCTAATACTACTGCAGCTACTACTACTATGACTACTACTACCTCTTACGCTACTGCTTCTACTGCTACTACTTCTCCTACCACTATTAGTTCTCCTACTACTATTGCTACAGCTACCACTACTACTTGTACTATTGCTACTACTATTGTTGTTACTAGTACTACTACTACAACTACTACGACCGCTCCAACTGCTACTACTACTACAACTAGCACTCTACTACTACAGCTACTTCTATTGCTATTGTTACAACAACTACTACTACTATTGCAGCTACTACTAGGGATACTACTACTGCTGCTACTACTCCTACTGCTTCTAATGCTGCTGCTGCTCCTACAACTGCTGCTACTACTATAACTGCTACCACTATTAGTACAACGACTACTACTACTGCTACTGCTA
This sequence comes from Trichopus zeylanicus subsp. travancoricus, assembly GCA_005019695.1. NCBI lineage: Eukaryota > Viridiplantae > Streptophyta > Magnoliopsida > Dioscoreales > Dioscoreaceae > Trichopus > Trichopus zeylanicus. The sequence continues at coordinate 68,370 of RXID01022302.1, read as the reverse complement.
TTGCTACTACTATTATTACTACTAGTAGTACCACTATTACTGCTACTGCTACTATTGCTACTCTAGCTGGAACTACTACTTCTACTATGGCTACTTCTGCTACTACTGCAGTGACAAATACTGCTACTATGGCTATTACTACTACTACTACTACTATTATTACTACCGCTCCTACTACTACTACTACAGTTACTATCGCTACTAATGACTCCTTGTACTACCACAATGGCTGCTACAACTATTACTATAGCTTCCCCTAGTTCTACTACTTTTGCAAATACTACTGCTATGCCTACTATGGCTTCTAGAATAACTACAACTACAATTGCTACCATGACTACAACTACTACTACTCCTCCTACTACTACTATTACTACTACAACAAGGGCAACTACTACTACTACTACTACTACTACTATTGCTGCTAGTACTACTAGTACTACTACTACTACTACTATTACTACTACTTTTATTGCTCCTGCTGCTACTACTACTTGTACTACAACTACTTCTCCTCCTCCTCCTCCTCCTACTACTATTACTACTATTGCTACTACAACTACAACTACTTCAACTATGGCTACTGCTATGACTCCAAAAACTTCTTCTACTACTACTACTATTACTACTACTACAACTACTACTACTTCTACTATTGCCACTACCACTATTGCTACTGCTACTACTGCTGCTGCTGTTGCTGTAGCTACTATTGCTACTGCTGTTACAATTACTACTATTGCTCCTACTACTTCTACTGCTACAATGATTACTACTGCTACTACTACTGCAACCGCTGCTACTACTACTATTACTACTATTATTAGTACAACTGCTACTACTAGTACTACTACTATTACTACTGCTATTACAACTACTACTCCTACTACTACTACTATTACTGCTACTATTACTAATACTACTATTACTGCTACTATTACTTCTATTTCTACTACTACTATTACTACTACTGCTGCTACTACTACAACTACTATTACTACTACTACCATTAATACTCCAACTACTACTATTCCTTCTACTGCTACTACTACTACCGCTACTACTAGAACTTCTCCTATAATAACAACAAGTACTACTTCTCCTACTCTTACTACTTCTCGTAATACCACTAGCGATACTACTACTTCAGCTTACAACTACTACTGCTAATCCAACTACTTATCATGCTACTACAGCTACTACTACTACTACCACTGCTACTACAACTGCTTATCCTACTACTGCTACTTTTATTACGATTATTACTAATACTACTGCTAGTATTGCTTCTACTTCTACTATTGCTACTACTGCTACACCTTCTAATTCTATTACCACTACCACTACAACTACTTCTACTGTAGCAATGACTACAACTACTACTCTTATTGCTACTTTGGCTGCGACAGCTGATACTACGGCCACAACTATGACTGCTATTTCTCCTTCCACTGATAGAACTAATACTATAAGAATAACAACAACTACTACTACTCCTACTACATCTGTTACTACAACTACAACCTCTATTATGACTATTGCCAATACAAATGCTACTACTACTATTACTATAACTACTACTACAACTACAACTTTTGCTAATACTACTACTACTACAACTTTCGCTAATACTACTACTACTACTACAACAACTACTACTACATCTACTACTGACACTACTGCTACTACTACTCCTATAACTCCTACTACTACAGCTATAGCTGCTACTACTTCTACTATTGCTGCTACTGCTACTACTACTAGTACTGCTACTACTACTACTACTACTACTATTATTATTACTACTACTACTGCTTGTATTACTACTATAACTACTGCAGCTACTGTTACTGCTACCCAACCACTTCTAGTGCTACTAATACTACTGCAACTGCTACCACAACAACTACTAGTAGAGGTAGTAGCAGTAGCGATAGTAGTAGTAGTAGTAGCTGCAGTACTAGTAGAAAAAGTAGTTGTGGTAGCAGTAGTAGTAGCGGTAGCTATAGTATCAATACTAGTAGCAGCAGTAGCAGGAGTAGGTGTTCGAGTAGGAGTGGCAATACCAGTTGTATTGGTAGTAGTAGTACTAGTCAGAGTAGTAGTTGTTGTTGTAGTTCGAGTAGGAGTTGTAGTAGTCGTAGCAGCAGGGGTACGAGTGGTAGTAGGAGTAGTAGTAGTAGCAATAATAGTAGTAGTAGGAGTGGTAGTAATAGTTGTTGTTGGAGTAGCAGGGGTAGTAGGCATAGTAGTAGCAGTAGTGGTAGTAGTTGTAGTCGGAGTACTAGTACTGGTGGTGGTGGTGGTGGTGGTGGTGGTAGTAGTAGTAGTAGTAATAGTAGTAATAGAAGTAGAAATAGTACTATCAGGAATAGTAGTAGGAGTAGGTGTTGCAGTTGGAGTAGTAGTTGCAAAACTAGTAGTAGTACTAGTAGTTTTGGTCGTAGTAGTGGTAGCAGTGGGAGTATTAGTAGTAATAATAGTGATAGGAATAGTAGTAGTAGCGGTAGCTATAGTAGTTGTAGTCATAGTAATAGTAGTAGTCGTAATAATGGTAATAGTCATAGTGGTTGTAGTAGTAGTAGTAGTAGTACTAGTAATAGTAGTAGTAGCAGTAGTAGTAGTAATAGTAGTAGTAGTAATAATAGTAGTAGTAGTAGGAGTAGTAGTAGTAGGAGGAGTAGTAGTAGTAGACGTAGTAGCAGTAGCAGTGGTAGCAGGAGTTGTAGTAGTAGTGGTAATAGTTGTAGTTGTAGTTGGAGTAGTAGTAGTAGTAGAAGTAGTAGTAGTAGTAGTAATAGTCGTATTAGTAGTAGTAGTAGCAATAATAGAAGTAGTAGTAATTCTTGTAGCATAAGTAATAGTAGGCGTATTTTTGGCTGTACAAGTTCAGGTATGAGTAGTAGTTGTAGCAGACGTACAAGTAGTAGTAGTAGTAGTAGCAATAGTAGTTGTAGTAGGAGGAGGAGGAATCGTAGTAGTAGTAGTAGTTGTTGTTGTTGTTTT
>RXID01022302.1:37864-60364 GCA_005019695.1 Trichopus zeylanicus subsp. travancoricus | reverse complement strand
TAGCAGTAGTAGTAGTAATAGTAGTAATAGTAATAGTAGAAGTAGTAGTTGTAGTACTATTAGTAGTAGTAATAGCAGAAGCTGTAGTAGTAGTAGGAGTGGCATCACGTGTTGGAACCGAAGTAGCAGCAGTAGTAGCAAAAATAATAGAAGTAGTAGTAGTGGAAGGAGTAGTAGTAGCACTAGTAGCATTAGTAGTAGTAGTAGCAATAGTAGTAATAGCAGCAGTAGTAATAGCTTTAGTAGTAGTAATAGCAAAGGTTGGAGCACTAGTTGCATTAGTAGTATGGTAATAGTAGTTTTAGCAGCAGCATTAGTTGTAGTAGTAGTAATAATAGTAGCAGTAGTAATAGTAGCAGTAGTCGTAGTGGTAATAATAGTAGTTGTAATAGTAATAGGAGTAGTAGCGGTAGTTCTAGTAGCAGCAGTCATAGTTGTAGCAGTAGCAAATGTAGTAGTAGTGGGAGTAGTAGAAGTTATAGCGGCAATAATTGTAGTAATAGTGGTAGTAGTAGTAGAAGTAGTAGTTGTTGTTGGCGTAGCATTCGGTGCAGCAATCGATGTAGTAGCAGTAGTAGCGGTAATAATAGAAGTAGTAGTAACAGTCGGAATAGTAGTACTTCTACCAGTAGCAGTAGTCGCAGTAGTAGTAATAGCAGGAGCTGTACTAGCTTTCATAGTAGTAATAGTAGTAGTAGTAGTAGTAGTAGTAGTGCAAATAGTAATAGGAGTAGTAGTAATAGTTATAGTCACAGCTGTAGAAGTAGTCGTAGCAGCAGCAGCAGTAGTTGTTGTAATAGTTATAAGAGTAGTAGTAGTAATAGTAGTAATAGTAGTAGTAGTAGTAGTAGAAGTAGTAGCAATAGTGTAGTTGTTGTTGTTGTAGTAGTTGTAGTAGTAGTAGTAGTAGTAGTAGTAGTAGTTGTTGTTGTTGCAGCAGTAGTAGTTATTGCAGCAGCAGTAGTTATAGTAGTTGTTGTCCTAGTAGTAGTGGTAGTACTAGCAGAATTAGCAGCAGTAGTAGTAATAGTAGCAGCAGTAGTGATAGTTATAAGAGCAACAACAGCTGAAGTAGCAATAGTAGTAGCAGTAGTCACTGCAACTGTAGTTGTAGTGGCACTAGTGGTAGAGGCGACAGCAGCGAAGTAGTAGTGCTATAGTAGTGGCAGTTGTAGTGGTGGTGGTAGTAGTAGTAGTAGCAGCCGGAGTAGTAGTAATAATAATACTAGTAGTAGTAGAAGTAGTAGTAGCAGTCAAAGTAGTCATAGCAACAATAGTAGTCATACCAGCGGTTGTGGTCGTCGTAGGAGTAACTGTAGTAGTAGTACTAGTACTAGTGGCAGAAGTAGTACTAGCAGTAGCAGTAGTAGTAGCAACAGCTTAAGTAGTGGCAGTATTAGTAGGAGTAGTATTAGATGGATTAGTAGTAGAATCTACAGTAGCAGAAGTAGTTGCAATAGTAGGAGCAGCAGCAGCAGCAGTAGTAGTTGCAAAAGTAGTAGCAGTAGTAGCAGTAGTAGTGGTAATAGCAGTTGTAGCAGTAGCAGCAGTAGCAGTAGTATGAGTAGAAGTTGTAGTAGTTAAAGTAGTAGTAGTAGTACTAGTATTATCAGTAGTAGTATTAGAAGTAGTAGTAGTGGTGGTGGTGGTGGTGGTAATAGTTGTAGTAGTAGTAGTGGCAGGAGTAGTAGTAGATGATGTAGTAGAAGTTGTTATAGTAGTACTACTAGCAGAAGTTATAGTAGGAATAGTAGTTGCAGTAGCAGGAGTAATAGTAGTTGTTGTAGTAGTAGAAGTAGTTGTAGCAGTTGTAGTAGTCGTAGCAGTCATAGTAGTAGTAATAGCCATCATAGTGGTAGTAGTAGCAGGCATAGTCGTAGTAGTAGCAGTCATACCAGTAATAGTGGCTGTAGCAGCAGTAGTGATAGCAGGAGCAGTACTAGTATTAGTAGTAGTAGTAGTAGGCATAGTAGCAGTTGTAGTAGTAGTAGTCCTAGTGGTAGTAGCACCAATTGTACTAGTAGTAGTAGTATTAGAAGCTGTGGTAGTAGTAGATGTAGGGCATGTTGCAATAGGAGCAGTAGTAGTATAATAAGTAGTACTAGTAGGAGAAGTAGTAGTAGTAGAAGTAACAATAGTTCTAATACTAGTAGTAGTAGTAATAGGAGAAGTAGCTGTAGAAGTAGTAGTCGTAGTAGTAGTAGTAGTGGCAGCACAAGTAGTAGTGATAGTAGTAGTACAAGTCGTAGTCATTATAGTAGCAGTAGCAATGGTGGTAGTAGTAGCATTAGTAGTAGAAGTAGTAGTAGACGCCATTGTAGTAGCTGTAGTAGTAGTCACTGTGGTAGTAGTATTAGAAGTAGTAGTGGGAGTTGTAGTGTAGCAGTCGTCGTAGCTGTAGTAGCAGAAGTACTAGTATTAGCTTTAGTAGTAGGATTAGAAGCAGTATTAAGAGTAACAGTGGTTGTAGTAGTGTTATAGTAGTAATAGCAGTAGTACTTGTAGTAGTAGTAATAGTAGAAGTAGTAGTTGCAGTTGAAGATGTGGTAGAAGTAATAGTAGTAGTAGTAGGAGTGTTAAGCAGAGTAGTAGTAGTAGTAGTAGTAGTAGTAGTAGCCATAGCAGTAGTTGTAGTAGTAGTAGCAGTAGTAGTTGTACTAGAAATATTAGAAGAGGTTGTAGTAGTAGTTGTTGTTGTAGTAGTAGTTGTTGTAGTAGAAGTAGTTGTAGTTGTAGTAGTTGTAGAAAAACTGGTAGCAACAGCAGTAGCAACAGCAGTAGTAGAGTAGTAGTAGTAGTAGTAGTAGTAGTAGTAGTAGTAGTAGTAGTAGTAGTAGTGCTAGTAGTAGTAGTTGTAGCTATAGTAGTTGTAGAAGAAGTTGTAGCAGCAGTATAGTAGTAGTAGTAGTAGTAGTACGAGTAGCATAAGGTGTTGGGGTAGCAGTCGCAGTAGTAGTATTAATAATTGTAGTAGTAGTAGCAGTAGTTGTAGTAGATGTAGTAATAGTAGCAGTAGGAGTAGAAGTAGTAGTCGCAGGTGTAGTAGTAATAGTAGTAGTAGTAGTAGTAGCAGTAGCAGCTGCAGTACCAGTAGCAGCAGTAGTTTTAGTAGCCGTAGTAGTCATTCAAGTAGTTGCAATAGTATTAGTAGTTGTAAGCAATAGGAGTAGCAGCATGAGAAGTAGTAGTCATAGTTGCAATAGTAGTAGGAGTAGTAATAGTATTAGAAGTAGTAGCAGCAGCAACAGGAGTTCTAGTAGTAGCAGTTGTTGTTATTGTTGATATGGAAGAGGTATTAGTAGTAGTAGTAGTAGTAGCAGTATGACAAATATAAGGAGTAGGAGTAGTAGTTGGAGCAACTAAAGGAGTAGGAGTAGCAGTAGGAGTAGTAGTCATTGTAGTAGTAGGAGTAGAAGTAGTTGTAGCGGTAGTAGTGGTAATATTAGTAGTGGTAGTAGTAATTGTAGTTGTAGTATAAGTCACAGTAGTAGCAATAGTGGAAGGGGAAGATGTAGCAATTGAAGAAGTAGTTGAAGTTGTAATAGTAGGAGTAGCAGCAGTAGTAGCGGTGGTAGTCACTGTAATGGTAGTAGTCATAGTAGTAGTGGTAGTAGTAGGTGCGCAGTAGTAGGAGTAGTTGTAGTAGTAGTAGTTGTAGTAGTAGTAGTAGTAGTAGTAGTAGTAGTAGAAATAGTAGTAGTTGTAGTTGTAGTAGTAGTAGCAGCAGTTGTAGTTGTAGTAGCAGTAGTAGCAGCACTAGTAATAGTACTAGTAGTTGCAATAATGGCAATTATAGTAGTAGTAGTTGCAGTAGCGCTAGTAGAAGTAGTAGTAGTGGTAGCAGTAGCAGTAGCTGTAGTAGTAGTAGTAATAGTTGTAGTAGTACTAGTAGTAGTTGTACTAGTAGTAGTAGTAGTAGTAGCAGTAGTAGTAGCAGTTGTAGCAGTAGTACTAGAACTAGTAGTAGTAGTCATAATAGTTGCAATAGTAGAAGTAGTAGTAGTATTAGTAGTAGTAGTAGTAGCGGCAGTAGTAGTAGTATTAGTAGTAGTAGTAATAGAAGTAGCAGTAGTAGTAGGAGCAGTAGCAGGTGTAGTTGTGGTAGTTGGAGTAGTAGTACTAATAGTAGAAGTTGTACCACTAGTAGTAGTAGCAGCAGTAGTAGTAGTTGTTGTTGTTGTTGTAGTAGTAGTAGTAGTTATTGTATTAGTCATTGTAGTAGTAGTAGTAGTAGTAGTAGCTAAAACAGTAGTACTAGTAGTATTAGTAGTGGTGGCACTAGTAGTAGTAGTAACAGTAGTAGTAGTGGTAGTAGCAGTAGCTGAAGTAATTGAACTAGCAGTAATAATAGTAGTAGTAGTGCATGTCGCAGCAGTAGTGGCAATTATTGTAGTAGTAGTTGTTGTTGTAGTGGCATTGGTTGTAGAAGTTGTAGTAGAAGTACCAGTAGCTGTATTACTAGCAGTAGTAATAGTAGGAATAGCAATAGTTTCAGTAGTAATTGTAGTGGCAGTAGTCATAGTAGCTGCAATAGTATTGGTATCAGTTGTAGTGGCATTAGTAGTTGTAGTTGGAGAACTAGAGTAGTAGCACTCGCAGTAGTAGTAGCTACAGCAGTTGTAATAGTAAGAGGAGAATTAGTTGTAGTTGCAGTTGTGACACGAGTAATAGTCATAGTAGTAGTACAAGTAGTAATCGTTGTAGCAGCAGTAGCTGTGGTAGTAGTAATAACAGTAGCAGCTAGAGTAGCAGTATTAATAGTATTAGTAGTAGTAGTAGTTCGTGCAACGGTAGCAATAGTAATAATAGTAGCAGTAGTAATAGCTGTGGTATCAGTCGTAGAATTAGTAGTAGTAGTAGCTGCAATAACAGTAGTAGTAGCTGCCGTACCAGTAATAGCAGTTGTAGCGGCAGCAGCAGCAGTAGTGGTAACAGGAGCAGTAGTAGTACCAGTAGTAGTAGTCGTAGTAGCTATTGTAGTAGTAGTACCTGCAATTGTACTAGTAGTAGCAGTATTAGAAGTAGTGGTAGTAGTAGAAGTAGGGCATGTTGCAATAGGAGTAGTAGTAGAATAATAAGTATTAGTAGTTGGAGATGTAGTAGTAGTAGAAGTAGTAGTGGTTGCGGAAGTAGCAGTAGTAACAGCAGTAGTAGTGGAAGCTGTAGTAACAGTAGTAGTTGTAGTAGTAGTAGCGGTAGAAGTAGTTGTAGCAGTAGTAGTAATAGTTGGAGAAGTTGGAGAAGTAATTGTAGTAGTTGTAGTAGTTATAGTAGGAGTAGTGGTAGTTGTTGCATTAGTAGCAGTAGTGGCAATAATAATAGAAGTAGTTGTTGTGGTAGTGGTAGTAGTAGTAGCAGTAATAGTAGTAGTAGTAGTTGTAGCAGCAGCAACAGAAGTAGTAGTAGTAGTGGTGGTGGTAGTAGTAGCAGTAGCAGGAGTAGTAGTAGTAGTCGCAGTTGCAGTAGTAGTGCTAAATGTAGAAGTGGCAGCTATATTAACAGTAGTAGTAATAGTACTAATAGTAATAGTTTCAGTAGTAGTTATAGTAGCAGATAGTAGCAGCAGTAGTAGTAATAATAGCAATTATAGTAGTAGTTGTAGTAGTAGCAGCAACAGTAGTAATAATAGTAATAGTAGTAGTAGTTGTTGTAGTAGTAATAGTAGTTGTAGTTGGAGAATTAAAGTAGCAGCAGCAGCCGTAGTAGTAGTAGGATTGGTGGTAGTAGCATGACCAGTAGTACCAGTAGTAGTAGTAGCCATAGTAGCAGTTGTAGTAGTAGTCCCAGTAGTAGTAGTACCAATTGTACTAGTAGTAGTAGTACTGGATGTAGTGGTAGTAGCAGAAGTAGGACAAGTTGCAGTAGGAGTTATTATAGTATAATAAGTAGTAGTAGTAGGAGAAGTAGCAGTAGTTCTAATACTAGAAGAAGTAATAGTGGTAGCAATAGTAGCAGAAGTAGTAACAGTGGTTGTTGTAGCAGTAGTAGCAGTAGGGGCAATTGTAGCAGTGGTAGTTCAGTAGCAGTAGCGGTAGTAGCTGCTGTAGCAGTAGTAGTAGTAGTAGTAGCAGCAGAAGTTCGACAAGTAATAGTAGTAGTTATAGTAGTAGTCTCAATAGTAGTAGTAGTAGGAGGAGGAGGCGGAGTAATTGCAGTAGAAGTAGCAGTCTCAATAGTAGTAGTAATAATGGGAGCATCAGAAATAGTAGTTGTAGCAGTAATAGCAGTAGCAGTAGTAGTAGGGGGAGTAATTGTAGTAGTAGTAGTAGTCTCAATAGTAGTAGTAATAATGGGAGCATCAGTAATAGTAGTTGTAGAAGCAGTAGTAGTAGTAGTAGTAGTCGTCTTAGTTGTAGTGATTGTAGTACTAGTAGTAGTAGTAGTAGTAGAAGAAGTTGTTGTTGTTGTTGTTGTAGTAGTAGTAGTACTAGTAGTAGTAGTTGCAGTACTAGTAGTACTAGTTGTAGTAGTAGTAGTAGTAGAAGTAGTAGTAGCTGTAGTCGTAATAGTAGTGGTAGTAATAGTAGCAGTAGTAGCAATAGTACTAGTAGGTGTAGTTGCAGTCAGAGTAGGAGTAGTGGCAGTAGTAGTAGTAGGTGTAGTTGCAGTCAGAGTAGGAGTAGGAGTAGCAGTAGCAGTTGACGTTGGTGTAGAAGTAGTATTAATAGTAGTAGTAGTATTAGTAGAAGTTAGAGCAGTAGCAGTTGTACTAGTTGCAAAAGTAGTAGTAGTTGTTTTCACAGTTCTAGTATTAATAGTAATAGTAGTAGTTGTTGTTGTTGTTGTTGTGGTAGTAGTTATATTACTCGTAGTATTAGTAGTAGTATTAGTATTAGTAGCAACAATAGTAGTTGTAGCTGTCATAGTAGGTGTAGTAGTTGTAGTAGTAATAGGGGTAGTTGTAGTTGGAGAAGCACTAGTAATGGGAGTAGTAGTAGCAGTTTTGGTTGTAGCAGTAGTAGTCGCAGCAACTGTAGCAGTAGTTCTAGATGTAGTAGTACTAGTAGAATTTGTTGTTGTAGTAGTACTTATCGTAGTAGTAGGAGTAGCAGTAGCAATAGTTCTTGTTGTTTTAGAAGTAGTAGTGGTAGTGTTTGTACCAGTAATAGTAGTGGCAGTAGATGTAGTAGCCAAAGTACTAATAGCAGCAGCAGCAGCAGTAGTAGCAATAGTAGCAGTAGCAGCAACAGCAGCAGTAGTAGTAGTGTTGTAGTAGCAGTAGTAGTTGTAGCAGCAGCAGTAGTAGTGTAGTAGTAGCAATAGCAGTAGTAGTAATAGTAGTAGTAGCAGATACAGAAGAAGCAATCGTAGAAGTAATAGTATAGTAGTAGTAGTAGTAGTAGTACTAGTACTAGTAGTAGTAGTAGTAGTACTAGTAGTAGTAGTAGTAGTAGAAGTAGTAGTAATGGTAGTAGTAGCCGTTTTAGCATTAGTAGTAGTAGTAATAGCAGAGATAGTAGCAGCAACAACAACAATAGTAGTAGTAGCAATTGTAGTAGTAGTAGTTGTTGTAGTACTAGAAGTAGTACAAGTCGTAGAAGTAGTTGGGCTAGTCAGAGTTCTTATAGCAGTAATAGTAGTAGTAGTAGTAGTAGTAATAGTAGTTGTAGTAGTTGTTGTAGTATTAATAGAAGTTAGAGTAGGAGTAGGAGGAGGAGGAGTAGTAGTAGTAGTTGGAGTAGGAGTAGGAGTATGAGTAGGAGTACTACTAGTAGTAAGAGTAGTAGTAGTAGTAGTAGTAGTAGTAGGAGTAGTAGTAGGAGTAGTGGCAGTAGCTGTAGGAGTAGCAGTAGGCGTAGTAGTAGTAATAGGAGTAGTAGTAGTGGTGGTGGTGGTAGTAGGAGTAGGACGTGGTGTAGTTGTCGTAGCAGCAGTTGCAGTAGTCGTAGGAGTAGGAGTTGTAGTAGGAGTAGTGATAGTTGGCATAGTGGTAGAAATAGTTGTAGCAGGATTAGTAGTAGTTGTAGTAGTAGTAGTAAGAGTAGTAATAGTTGTTGTTGTTGTAGTAGTCGTAGTACTGGTTGGTGTAATTGCAGTCAGAGTGGGAGTAGGAGTAGCAATAGCAGTTGAGGTTGAAGTAGAAGTAGTAGTAGTAATAGTAGTAGTAGCTGTAGAAGGAGTAGTAGTTGTAGTAGTTGTAGTAGTAGTATTATTAGTAGTAGTAGCAGCAGTAGTGGAAGTAATAGCAATAGCAGTTGTACTAGTAGCAGAATTAGTAGTTGTTGTTTTAGCAGGTCTAGTATTATTAGTAGTGGTAGTAGTTGTTGTTGTTGTGGTAGTAGTAATATTACTCGTAGTATGAGTATTAGCAATTGTAGTACTATTGGTAGTAGTATTAGTATTAGTAGCAACAGTAGTAGTAGTAGCTGTCGTAGTAGGTGTAGCAGTTGTAGTAGTGGTAGGGGTAGTAGTAGTTAGAGTAGCACTAGTAATGGGAGTAGTAGTAGTAGTAGTAGTTCTAGTTGTAGCAGTAGTAGCCACAGCTGCTTAGCATTAGTTATTGTTGTTGTTGTTGTTGTAGTAGTAGTAGTAATAGTAGTTTTTGTAGCAGTAGTAGTAGTACTAGTTGCTGTAGTTGTAGGCCTACTAGTTGCAGCAGTAATAGTAATTGAAGCAGTTGGAGTAGCAGTAGAAATAGTAGTGGTAATAATAGTAGTATTAATAGTAGTAGTAGCAGCAACAACTGTAGTAGTAATTGTAGTTTTAGTAGAAGTAGTAGTAGTTTTAGTAGTAGTAGTAGTTGTTGTTGTTGTTGTTGTACTCTGACTATTGCTGCTACAACTGCGACAACAACAACAAAAACTACTACTACTACTACTACTAAAACTACTACTCCTACTATTAAGAGTACAACTACTTCTACAAAAACTACTACTACTACTATTACAACTATTACTACTGCTCTTACAATTACCACTACAGCTTCTAGTAGTAGTTGTAGTAGTAATAGTAGTTTTAATAGTTGCAGTAGTTGTAGTAGTTTTACTCCAACTACTAATGCTACAATTGCGACTACTACTACTGCTACCCCTACTTCTAATACTACTACGACTACTACTACGGCTACCGCTACTACTACTGCTTCTCCTCCTACTACCACTACAACTTCAGCTACTACTACTATTGCTAATACGACTACTGCGACTACCTCCCCTACTACCACTAATTCTACTACTACTACTACTGCTACTATGACTACAACAACGGCTATCGCTATTGCTACTACTACTACAACTGCTACCACTACAACTGCTACTACTATGACTATTACAAAGGCTACTGCTACTGCTGCTACTACTATTGCTGCTATTGCTATTACTCCTACTACTGCTTCTACTTTTACTAATACAACAACTACAACTACTACCATTACTACTACTCCTACCACTTTTACTGGTACAACTACTGCTGCATCTACTACTGCTACTACAACAACAACTACTACTACAACTAGTACTACTACTTCCACTACAACAACAACTACTACTGCAACTACTTCTCTTAGCACTACCACATGTACAACTACTACTGCATCTACTACTGTTACTGCAACAACTAATACTACCACTACTACTGATGCTGCTGGTACTACTACTCCTAAAACTATTAGTACTACTCCTACAAATACTACGACTACATCTACTGCTACTAATATTGCTATTGCTGCTACTACAGCTCTTACTATTTTCACTACTACTATTGCCACAACAGCTATTGCTACTGCTGCTATTACTCCTAATTCTACTACTACTGCTGTTGCTTCTACTACGACTATTAGTACTACTACTACTACTACTACTACTACTACTACATCTGCTGCTACAACTACTTCTACTATTACTATTGCTACTACTAACAATACTACTACTACTACAACAACTACTACTTCTACTACTCTGGCTGCTGCTACCACTGCTACTAGGACAACTACTACTTCTGTTGCTACTACTACTATTGCTGCCACCACTACTACTACTCCCACTACTCTGACTACTACTATTACTACTACTACTATAATTACTATTGCTACCACAGCAACTATTACTGCTTCTACTCCTAAAACTATTAGTACTACTGCTACAACTACTACAACTGCATCTACTGCTACTAATATTGCTATTACTATTACTATAGCTATTACTATTTCTACTGCTACTATTGCTACTACTGCTACTTTTGCTAACTACTACAATTACTCCTAATACTACTATTGCTGCTGCTACAACTAGGACTACTACTTTTACTACTACTACTACTACTACTACTACTACTACTACTACTACTACTACTATGGCTACTTCTATTACATCCGCTGTTGTTGCTACTACTTGTACTACTGCTGTTGTTGCTACTAATAATACTGCTACTACAACAGTAACAACTACTTCTATTACTCTTGCTACTACCACTGCTGCTTCTATTACAACTACTACTTCTGCGACTACTAATACTATTGCTACCATGATTGCTACTACTACTGCCACCACTACTACTGTTACTACTACTAGTATTGCTTCTACTACTATTAGTACTACTGCTACTACTACTATTGCTTATACAACTACTACTACTATTATTTCTGCAAATACTACTACTACTACTACTACAACAACTACTACTATTACTATTGCTTCGGCTAATACTACTACTACTACTACTACTACTATTACTACTATTACTCCGACTACTACTACTACTACTGCTACTACTACTACTCCTACTACTACTATTGCTACTACTATGACTATTGCTACTACTACTGCTACTACTGCTGCTACTACCTCTACTACTACTACAACAACAACTACTACTACTACTACTATTGTTGCTATTGCTACTATGACTACTACTTTATTTCTCCTACTACTACTACAGCTGCTACTATTATGATGACTACAACTTCCACTACTGCTACTACTACTACAATCACTACTACTACTACTACTCTACTTCTCCTACTACTACTACTACTTCTATTACTACTACAACTAATACTACAACTGTTGTTACTACCACAACCACTACTACTATCGCTACTTTTACTGCTACTGCTACTCGTGTGACTACATCCACTACTACTACCACCACTGCTACTATCGCTACTATCGCTACTATCGCTACTATTGCTACTACTTCTACTACTACTACTATTATTACTACTGTTGCGACTGCTACTGCTGCTACTACCAACACAACTAGTACAACAACGACTACTACTACTACTACTACTATTGCTACTACTTCTACTACCACCACAACCACTGCTATTACCACTGCTACTACACCTACTACTACAACTATTGTTGCTGTTTCTTCTGCTTCTACTTCTGCTACTACTACTACTTTTGCAACTATTGCTACTACTACGACTACAACTACTACTACTCCTAGTACTATTACTGCTATTACTACTCCTAGTACTACTACTGCGACTACCAATACTAGTACTATTACTACTGCGACTACTACAACTATTACTACTACTACTACTCCTAGTACTATAACTGCTATTACTTCTCTTAGGACTACTACTACTCCAACTACTACTATCCCTACTACTGCTACAGCTACTACATCTACTAGTACTGCGACTACCAATACTGCTACCACTGCTCTATAGCTACTAGTACTGCTTCTACTGCTACAACTACTACTCTACTGCTACTACTATGTGGCTACTACTGCTACTACTGCAACAACAACTACTACTAGTATAACTACTACTAATGCTACTACTCCTCCTACTACAGCTACTACTACTATCACTCATCCTACAACTACTACTAATGCTATTGATGGTATACCGACTACTATTGCTATTGCTACTGCTGCTATTGTTGCTAGGACTGTTACTACTACTACTGGTATTGCTGCTACGTTTACTACTACTATTACTACTGCTATTGCCACTACTATTATTACTACTATTGCTACTACTACTATTACTACTTCTACTGCTGCTACTCCTACCATTGCTTCTACTACAACTGCAACTGCTACTACTACTATACCTACTAATATTGCTACTAGTACTGCAAGTGCTACTACCACCACTACTACTACTACTATTGATACTGCTGCTGCTCCTACTACTACTATTACTACTACTACAATTACTACTACTACTCCCCCTCCTCCTCCTCCTCCTCCTACTACTACTATTACTACTACTGCGACCATTGCTATTGCTACTGTTGCTACTACTACTACTAGTACTACTACTACTACCACTACTCCTACTATAGTTACTACTTTTGCCACGACAACTACTGCTACTATTGCTACTACAACAACAACTACAACTACAACCACAACTATAATTTTTACTTCAACAACTACAGCTATTACTACTACAACTGCCTATACTGTCACTACTGCTACTATTACAGCTATTGCTACTACCGCTACTATAGCTACTACTGCGACTACTGCTACTACTACTACTATTACCACCACAACTACTGCTACTACTACTATTGCTTCTACTACTACTTCTACTACTTCGCTTACTACTACTACTGCTGCTACAACTACTACGACAACTGCTACTACTAGTGCTATTGTTACTACTACAACTAATACTATTACTATTACTGCAACTACTACTACAATTACCAGTAATACTACAACTACTATTACTGCTTCTACAGCTACTACTACTACTATTACTACTACTACTACTACAACAACAACAACCACTACTACTATTACATTTACTATGACTACTACTACTTTTCTTACTACTGCTTGTATTACTTCTACTACTACTATGGCTACTACTAGCACTGCTACTACTGCTGCTGCTACTGCTTTTGCTTTCACCACCACCACTACTGGTTTTACTGGTGTTACTGCAACTATTGCAACAACTACTACTCTATTTCTCCTATTACTACTACTACTGTTATTATTACGACTACTACCACTTCTACTACTGCTACAACTATTGCTACTACTACTACTACTACTACTTCTACAGCACTTCTCATGCTACTACAATTATGACTACAGCTACTACTACTACAACTCAAACAACTACTGCTGTTACTTCTACTAAGACTACTGTTATAATCGCTACTACTACTACCACTACGACTGCTGTGATTACAGCCACTATACTACTACCACTACAGCATTTACTACTATTGCTGCAACTGCTACTACTACTACAACCAACACAACTAGTACAACAACGACTACTACTACTACTACTATAACTACTACTACTACTACCATAACTACAACAACTACTTCTACTACTGCAGCAACAACAACAACAAGTGCCACTTCTACAAGTACTATTACTACTACCACTACTCATAGTACTACTACTACAATTACTACTGTTAATATAACTACTAAAGCTACTTCTACATCTTCTACTACTACTACAATTGCTCCTACTGCGACTACCACTACTACTACCTCTGCTCTACTGCTACTAGTACAACTTCTGCTACTACTACAACTACTACGGCTTCTACTACTGCTCTACTACTACAACAACAAGTACTACAACTATGCTTGCTACTATTACAACTACTACTACTGCTCCTACTAGTAATCCTATAGCTCCTATTACTACTACTACTACTACTATAATTGCTACTGCTACCACTACTATGCCTACCACTATTACACTACAATTGGTACTACGGCTACTACTACAGCTGCTACTACCACTACTGCTATTGCTACTAGTGCTACTACTGCCATTAGTTTTGCTACTGCTATTGCTACTACTAGAATTCTTACTACTACTACCATCACTACAACAACAACTACTACAACTACTACTATTATGATACTATTACTATTACTACTACTACTACTGCTTCTACTACTACTGCTATGAATGCTGCAACTACTACTACCTTTGCTACAACGGCCACTACTGCTACCACTACTACCATTGTTGCTGCTGCTACTACTGCTAGTAATATTACAATAATAAAAAAAACAACAACTACTACTACTACTACAACTGCTGATGCTTCAACTACTACTGCTACTGCTACTATTGCTTCTACTACTTCTGCAACTTCTACTACTACTGCTACTAACACTACGACTACTACTCCTACTACTACTACTGATACTACAACTGATACAAATAGTACTACTTCTATAATTGCTTTTACTCCTACTCCTACTACAACTACTACTACTTCTCTTACAACTACAACAACAATAACAACTACTACTACTCCTAAAACTGCTACTACTACTGCTACAACTACTGCTACTACTAGTACTACTGCAACAACTACTGCTACTACTATTACTACTACTGCTACCACTACCATAACAACTACAACAGCTATTACGGCTACTACTACTACTACAGCTGCAACTACTACTACTCTAACTACTTCTCTTACTTCTACAGCTACTGCTACTTCTAATGCAACTACTACTACTACTTCTCCAACTACTTCTACTTGTGCTACTACTACTTTTATTACTACTGCTTCTTCTACTACTGCTGCTACTACTATTGTTGCATCTACTATTACTGCTACAACTGCTACTACAACTACAGCTACTACAACTATGATAGCTACTACTACTCCTCCTCCTCCTACTAGGACTACTACTGTTGCTATTACTATCGTTACTACGAGTACTACTGCTGCGACTATTGCTACAACAACAACAACAACTACTACTACTACTACTACTAGTACTACTATTACTACTGCTTCTACCTCAGCTACTGCTGCTACAACTTCTATTATGACTACTACTGCTACTACTGCTTCTACATCAGCTACAAACACTAATATTGCTTCGACTACTACTACTTCTGTGAAAAATACTTCTACTTCTACTATTACTACTACTACTTCTGATACTGATGGCACTACTGCTGCTACTACTACTACAGCTTCTACTACTGCTGCTACTACTTTAGCTGTTGCTACTACTGTTGCTAGTACTATCGTTGTTACTGCTACTACTAATATTACCACTACTACTACAACTACTACGGTTGCTGCTAATGTGACTACTACCACAATTAGTAGTACTTCAGCTACTGCTAGTACTAGTAATACTACGGCTTCTGCTACAATTATTACTAGTACTACTACTTCTACTGCAACTACAACTTTTGTTATAGCTAATACTGCTAGTACTATTAATACTATGACCCCTTCCACTACTACTATCACGGCTGCTACTAATACTGCCGCAACAACTATTACTACTACTTCCCCTACTTCTAATAGTTCTGTGACTTATACTGCTACGGCTACTACCGCTTCCACAACATCTACTACTACTATTGCTACCACGACTACTACTACTACTACTACTACTACTACTACTACTACTATTAGTACTACTACTTCTACTTTTCCTACAACTACTACAACTGCTATGGCTACTACTGCTACCACCACTACTACTACTACTGCCACTACTGCCACTACTGCCACTACTACTGCAACTACTCTACTACCATGACAACTACTACAGCTACTATTATAACTTCTACTGGTATCACAACCACTTCTTATTCTACTACAGCTACTGCTACTACTACTGCTAATGCTTCTTCTACTACTACTGCTACTACTGCTATTGCTTCAATATTGCTACTACTACTACTACTACTACTACCGCTACCATAGCTACGATTGCTACTGCTACTACGTATGAGACTTCCTATACTACTACCACTACTACGATTGCTACTGCACCTATTACTACTACAACTATTACTGCTACAACTACTACTACTACTACTGCTACTACTATCTCCACTACTGCTGCTACAACTTCTACTCTGACTAATAACAATACTACTACTACTACTACTGCTACCTCTATTACAATAGCTACTACTTCTGCTAATACTATTGCAGCTATTACTACTATGACTTCTACTACCTCTTACGCTACTGCTTCTACTGCTACTACTTCTCCTACTACTATTGCTATAGCTACCACTACTACTTGTACTATTGCTACTACTGCTACTACTACTGCTACTACTATTGTTGTTACTAGTACTACTACTACAACTACTACGACCGCTCCAACTGCTACTCTTACTACAACTAGCACTCTACTACAACAACCACTTCTATTGCTATTGCTACAACTACTACTACTACTATTGCAGCTATTACTACGGATACTACTACTGCTGCTACTACTCCTGCTTCTAATGTTGTTGCTGCTCCTACAACTGCTGCTACTACTATAACTTCTACCACTATTCATACAACGACTACTACTACTACTACTACTATTGCTACTACTATTACTACTACTAGTAGTGCGACTATTACTGCTACTGCTACTACTGCTACTCTAACTCGAACTACTACTTCTACTATGGCTACTTTTGCTACTATTGCAACGACAAATACTGCTACTATCGCTATTACTACTGCAAGTACAACTATTATTACTACTGCTCCTACTACTACTACTATAATTACTATCGCTACTAATACTATGACTCCTTGTACTACTACTACGGCTGCTACAGCTATTACTACAGCTTCCCCTTGTTCTACTACTTTTGCAAATACTACTACTATGCCTACTACGGCTTCTAGAATAACTAGAACTACAACTGCTACCATGACTACAACTACTGCTACTCCTCCTGCTACTACTATTACTACTACAACAAGGGCAACTACTACTACTACTACTATTGTTACTAGTACTACTAGTACTACTACTACTACTATTGTTACTAGTACTACTAGTACTACTACTACTACTACTATTACTACTACTTTTACTGCTCCTGCTGCTACTACTACTAGTACTACAACTACTTCTCCTCCTCCTCCTCCTACTACTACTATTACTACTATTGCTACTACTACTGCAACTACTTCTACTATGGCTATTGCTATGACTCCAACAACTTCTACTACTACTACTACTACTACTACTACTATTACTACTACTACAACTACTAATACTTCTACTATTGCCACTACCATTATTGCTACTGCTACTACTGCTGCTGCTGTTGCTGTAGCTACTATTGCTACTGCTATTACAATTACTACTACTACTTCTACTGCTACAATGATTACTACTGCTACTACTACTACAACCGCTGCTACTGCTACTATTACTTCTATTATTAGTACAACTGCTACGACTAGTACTACTACTGCTACTATTACTACTACTGTTACTACTACTGCTACTATTACTACTACTATTACTACTACTACTATTACTGCTACTATTACTTCTACTTCTACTACTACTATTACTACTATTGCTGCTGCTACTACAACTACTATTACTACTACTACCATTAATACTCCAACTATTACTATTCCTTCTACTACTACTACTACAACCGCTACTACTAGAACTTCTCCTATAATAACAACAAGTACTACTTCTCCTACTCCTACTACTTCTCGTAATACCACTAGTGGTACTACTACTTCAACTACTACTACTACTGCTAATCCAAATACTTATCATGCTACTATAGCTACTACTACTACTACCACTGCTACTACAACTGCTTCTCCTACTACTGCTACTTTTATTATTATTATTACTAATACTACTGCTACTATTACTTCTACTTCTACTATTGCTACTGCTGCTACATCTTCTAATTATATTACCACTACCACTACAACTACTGCTACTGCAGCAATGACTACAACTACTACTATTATTGCTACTTTAGCTGCGACAGCTGATACTACGGCCACAACTATGACTGCTATTTCTACTTCCACTGATAGAACTATTACTACAAGAACAACAACAACTACTACTACTCCTACTACATCTACTACTACTACTACAACCTCTATTATGGCCACTGCCAATACTAATGCTACTACTACTATTACTATAACTACTACTACAAGTACAACTTTCGCTCATACTACTACTACTACAACTACTACTACTACTACCACATCTACTACTGACACTACTGCTACTACTACTCCTATAACTCCTACTACTACTGCTATAGCTACTACTACTTCTACTATTGCTGCTACTGCTACTATTACTGGTACTGCTACTACTACTGCTACTACTACTATTATTATTACTACTACAACTGCTTGTATTACTACTATAACTACTGCAGCTACTATTACTACTACCACAACCACTACTAGTGCTACTACTAGTGCTGCTACTGCTACCACAACAACTACTAGTGCTACTATTACTGTTGCTACCACTATAACTAGTGCTATTGATACTGCTATGACTACTGCTACTACTGCTATAGCTACTACTACTACTACTACTATAGCTACTACTACTACTACTACTGATACTATTACTACTACTAATGCTACTGCTGCTCCCTAAACTACTACTACTAGTACTACTACTATTGCTGCTAATACTACTACTACTTCTACAACTACCACTACTAGTATGATAACTACTACTACTGCTATTAATACTACTACTACTATTACTACCACTATTAGTACCATTGCTATTGCCACTACTGCTACTATTACTACTACTAATACAACTATTACTTCTACTTCTACTGCTACTACTATTACCACTACTGCTTCTGCTATTACTACTACTACTACTACTGCTACAACTGCTGCTATGACTACTACTATGGCTATGAGTGCTGCTGTGACTTCTACTATTACTACAACAACTACTGCATCTACTACTTCTACTATTGCTACTACAACTACTGCTGCTACTACTACTACAACTACTAATACTACTTCTATTGTTACTACTACTACTACAACTACTAATGCTACTACTGCTGCTACTACTACTACTACTACTGTCACTGCTGCTGCTGCTACTCTGCAACTGTCACTACTATTATTACTACTAATGCTACGATTGCTACTATTACTACTGCTACTACTTCTACTACTACTACTTTTGTTACTACTACTACTGCTACTACTGCTATGACTACTACTACTACTAATAACTACTACTGCTGCTGCTAGAACTACTGCTACTGATACAATGACTATTACTACTACTACTACTGTTGCTACTAATATTTCTTCCATGACTGCTACTATTGCTAGTGCTACTACTTCTTCCATAACTACTACCTCAATAACTGCTACTAGTATGACTAATACTACTAATGGTTCTACAACTACCACTACAAGTATGATTACTGCAACTACTACTAGTACTTCTTCTACTACTATTACTACTGCTACTAGTACCACTACTACCGTTGTCTCTACTACAATCACTACTACTACTGCTACTTCTACTACTGCTACTATGGCTACTTCTACTACTACTACTACCACTATTACTACTGCTGCTACCACAACTACTATAATTTCTAGCGCTACTACTATTGCTACTACTACTGCTGCTACAACTACTACTTTAGTTACTACTAATACTACTACTACCATTGCTACTTCTACTAGTAGAAGTAGTAGTTATGGCAATAGTAGTAGTAGTTGTAGTAGTAGTAGTAGAAGTAGATGTAGCAGTAGCAGTAGTAGTACTAGCAGTAGTAGTATTAGTAGTAGTAGTAGTAGTAGTAGTAGTAGTAGTAGTAGTAGTATTAGTAGTAGTAGTAGTAGTAGTAGCAGTAGTGGTAGCAATAGTAGTTTTAGCAAAAGTAGTCCTAGTAGTACTAGTAGTGGTGGTTGTAGAAGTAGTAGCGATAGTCACAATAGCAAAAGTAGTAGCCGTAGAAGAGGTGGTAGGTGATGTATTAGTAGTTATACTTATTATAGCCGTAGCAGCAGCAACAACAATAGTAGTTGTAGTCAAAGTAGTAATAATTGTATTATTATTATTATTATTATTATCATCAGTAGTAGTAGTAGTAGTAGTAGTAGTAGTAGTAGTAGTAGTAGTAGTGTTAGTAGTATTAGTAGTAGTAGTAGTTCAAGTTGTAGTAGTAGTAGTGGTGGTATTAGTTGTAGTAGCAACAACAGCAGCAGCAGCAGCAGTAGTAGTAGGAGGAGGAGGAGAAGGTGAAGTAGTAGGCGTAGTAGTAGTAGTAGTAGTTGCTGTTGTTGTTGTTGTTGTAGTAGTAGTAGTAGTAGTGGCAATAATAGTAATAGTAATAGCTGTAAGAGTAGCAATAATAGGAGATGTAGTATTAGGAGGAGGAGGAGCAGCAGTAGTAGTAGTAGTTTCAGTAGTAGCAATTGTAATAGTAGTAGTAGTAATAGTACGGGCGATAGCAGTAGTCATTGTAGTAGTAGTAGCAGTAGTGGTAGTAGTAGTAGAAGCAGAAATGGTTGTGATAGTACAAGTACTAGTACTAGTATAAATAATAATAGTAGTGCCAATTGCGATAGTAGTAGAAGCCTTAGTAGTAGTAGCAAAAGCAACAGTAGTAGTAGTAGTAGTAATAGTAGGAGGATTAGTGGCAGTAGCAGCAGTAACAGCTATAGCAGCGATAGTAGACATCATAGTACTTGTAATAGTTGTAGTAGTATAAGCAGCAGTGGTAAAAGTCGAGGTAGTAGTAGCAGCAGTAGTAGTCATAGTAGACACTGTAGTAGTAGTAGCAAAAGTAGTAGTAAAATTTGTAATTGCCTGAGCAGTATTAGCAGTAGTAGTAGCAAAATTAGTAGTTGTAGAAAAAGTAATTGTATTAATAGTAGTAGTAGTAGAAGTTGCAGTAGTAGTAGCAGAAGTAGTTATAGTAGTAGAATCAGTTGCAACTGCCGAAGTAGTTATAGCAGTGGTGATGGTGGTAGTATAGGTTGCCGCAAAAGTAGTAATCATAGTAGTAGTTGTAGCAACCGTAATCCTAGTAGTGGTTGTTGTTATAGTAGTCGTAGTAATAGTAGTTATGGCAACAGTAGTGCTTGTAGTAGTTATTGTTGTAGCAATAGAAGTAGCAGTAGTAGTAGCTATAATGTAGTAGTAGTAGTAGTAGAAGCAGTAGTAGTTGTTGTAGCAGTTGTAGTAGTAGCAGTAGTAGCATTTGGTGTAGCGGGAGTAGTATTAGTAGTAGTAGTAGAAGTTGTAGTAATATTAGTAGTAGGAGTAGTTGCAATAGTAGAAGCAGAAGTTACAATAGTAGCAGCAATAGAAGTAGAAGTAGTAGTACTAGTGGTAGTAGCGATAGAGGTAATAGTGTAATAGTAGTTGGAGTAGTAGCAATAGTACAAGCAGTAGAAGCTACAGGAGTAGTAATAGTAGTACTAGTAGTAGTTGTAGTAGTGGAAGTACAAGTAGTAGTAGCAGTAGCAGCACTACTAGTAGCTGTACTGGTATTAGTAGCAGTAGTAGCAGTAGTACAAGTTGTAGTAGTAGTAGAAATTATTGCAATAGTAGCAGTAGTAGTGGCAATAGTTGTATTAGCTGCAAATGTAATAGGGGTATTAGCAGCAGCAATAGTAGTAGCAAAAGTAGTTGCAGCAGGAGTAGTAGTAGCAGCAACAACAGTAGTAGTAGTAATAATAGCAGCAATTGTACTAGTATTAGAGATAGCAGTAGTACTAGCTGTAGTATTAATAGCAGTAGTACTGGTAGCATTTGTATTAGTCGTAGTAGTAATAGTAGCAGCAGTAGTAGTAGTTGGAGCCATAGCAGTTGTAGTAGTTGGAGCCGTAGCAGTTGTAGTAGTAGTAGTAGTAGTAGCAGCTGTAGTACTAGTAGTATTAGTAGTGCTAGTAGTAGTAGTAGTAGCTATAGTAGTAGTAGTAGTTGTAGTTGTAGTAGCAATAGTAGTAGTGGTAGTTGCAGCAATAGTAGTAGAAGCAAATGTAGTATGTGTAGTAGTTGTATTAGTAGTTGTTGTTATTGTGGTTGTTTTAGAGAAAATGGTAGTTGGAATAGTAGTATTACTAGGAGTTGGAGTAGGTTTAGTATCAATAGTAGTAGTAATAGTAGGGGTGGTAGTAGTAGTAGTAGTAGTAATAGTAGCTCTTGGAGAAAAAGTAGTAGTAGTTGTTGTATTAAGAGTAGTGGCAGTAGTAGTAGTAGTAGTAAAAGTTGTAGTAGGCGTAGCAGTAGTAATAGTAGGAGTAGTTGGAGTAGCAGTAGTAGCAGTAGGAGTAGTATTAGTAGTAGTAGGAGAAGTTGTAGTAGAAGTAGTGATAGTAGCAATACTAGTCGCAATAGGAATAGTAGTAGTAGAAGTAGTAGAAGTTATAGTAGTCACAGTAGTCACAGTAGTAGTTGTAGTAATAGTGGTAGCAGTAGTTGTGCCAATAGTAGTAGCAGCAAAAGTAGTAGTTCGATTAGTAGTAGGAGTAGCAGCAGTAGTACCAATAGTAGTACCAGTAGTAATAGTAGGAGTAGCAGCAGTAGTAGTTGTAGTAGTAATTATGGTAGTGGTAGCAATAGCTATAGTAGGAGTAGTAGTAGCAGTAGCAGTAGTAGTTGTAGTAGCAGTAGTAGTAGCAATAGTAGCAGTAGTAGTAGAAGTAGATGCAATGGTAGTGGCAGCAGTAATTATAGTAGTAGTAGCAGTAGCAGTAGAGGTAGTAGTTGCAATAGCAGAAGTAGTAGCTGTAGTACTAGTAGTAGTCGTAGTATATGCAGCAACAG
>RXID01022302.1:7328-37753 GCA_005019695.1 Trichopus zeylanicus subsp. travancoricus | reverse complement strand
TAGTAGTGGTAGTAGTTGTAGCCATAGCAGAAGCAATTTTGGCAGCAATTGTAGCAATAGGAGCAGTTGTAGCAGTAGCAGCAGCAGTAGTGGTGGTAGTAGTAGTAACAGTAGTAGCAGTTGTAGCAGTCACACTAGTAGTAGTAGTAGAAGTAGTAGTAACAGAAGCAGTAGTATCATTCGTAGCAATAGTAGTGGTAGCATTAGTGGTAATAGTAGTTGTAGTAGTTGGGGTACTATTAGTAGCAGCAGCAGTTGCAGTAGTTGTAGCACTATTAGTAGCAATAGATGTATTAGTAGTAATAGTACTAGTACTAGCGATAGAAGTAGTAGTAGTAGCCATAGTCGTAACAGTTGTAGTAGTAGTAGAAGTAGTAGCAGTAGCAATAGTAGTAGTAGTAGTAGGTGCAGTACTAGTAGCAAAAGTAGTTGTGGTAGCAGTAGTAGTAGCAGTAGCTATAGTAGCAGTATTAGTAGTAGCAGTAGCAGGAGTAGGTGTTGGAGTAGGAGTGGCAATACGAGTTGTATTGGTAGTAGTAGTACTAGTCAGAGTAGTAGTAGTTGTTGTAGTTGGAGTAGGAGTTGTAGTAGTCATAGCAGCAGGGGTACGAGTGGTAGTAGGAGGAGTAGTACTAGGAGTGGTAGTAATAGCTATTGCTGGAGTGGCATGGGTAGTAGGCACAGTAGTTGCAGTAGTGGTAGTAGTTGTAGTCGGAGTACTAGTACTGGTGGTGGTGGTGGTGGTGGTGGTGGTGGTAGTAGTAGTAGTAATAGTAGTAATAGAATTAGAAGTAGTACTATTCGGAATAATAGTAGGAGTAGGAGTTGCAGTTGGAGTAGTAGTTTTAAAACTAGTAGTAGTACTAGTAGTTTTGGTCGTAGTAGTAGTAGCAGCAGCAGTATTAGTAGTAATAATAGTGATAGGAATAGTAGTATAGCGGTAGTTGTAGTAGTTGTAGTCGTAGTAATAGTAGTAGTCGTAATAATGGTAATAGTCGTAGTGGTTGTAGTAGTAGTAGTAGTAGTAGTACTAGTAATAGTAGTAGTAGCAGTAGTAGTAGTAATAGTAGTAGTAGTAATAATAGTAGTAGTAGTAGGAGTAGTAGTAGTAGTAGACGTAGTAGCAGTAGCAGTGGTAGCAGGAGTTGTAGTAGTAGTGGTAATAGTTGTAGTTGTAGTTGGAGTAGTAGTAGTAGTAGAAGTAGTAGTAGTAGTAGTAATAGTCGTATTAGTAGTAGTAGTAGCAATAATAGAAGTAGTAGTAATTCTTGTAGCAAAAGTAACAGTAGGAGTATTTTTGGGTGTACAAGGTCATGTATGAGTAGTAGTTGTAGCAGATGTGCAAGTAGTAGTAGTAGCGGTAGCAGTAGTAGTTGTAGTAGGAGGAGGAAGAGGAGAAGTAATAGTTGTTGTTGTTGTTGTTTTTGTATTAGTAGTAGTAGTTGTTGTAAGAGTGGTAGTTATAGTAGTAGTAATAGTAGTAGTTATAGTTGGAGTATGAGTACGAGTAGGAATAGTAGTTGTAGTTATTGTGGAAGTAGTAGTAGTAGCAGCAGCAGCAGCAGTAGTGGTCGTAGTAGTAGTAGTAGAACTAAGAGGAGTGGCAGTAGTAGTAGTCATACAAGTAGTACTAGTAGTATCAATACTAGTAGTAATAGTAGTAGTAGTAGTAGCAGTAGAAATAGTAGTAGAATTGTATTAACAGTAGGGGTTCCAGTTGGAGTCACTGTAGTAGTAGTAATAGTACCAGTAGTAATTGTAGTAGTAGGAGGAGGAGGAGGAGTAGTAGTAGTAGTAGTAATAATTATAGTATTAGTAATAATAGTAGATGTAGGCGTGGTAGTGATAATAGTAGTAGTAGTAATAGTAGTAGTAGCAGTAGCAGTAGCAGCAGCAGTAGTAGTAGCAGCAGCAGCAACAGCAGTAGTAGTAGTGGTGGTGGTAGTGGTGGTGGTAGTAGTTGTAGTAGTAGTAGTCATAATAGTAGTAGTACTAGTAGTAACAACAGCAGCAGTAGTAGCAGTTGTAAGAGCAGTAGTAGCAATAGTAGTAATAGTAGAAGTCACAACAACTATGGGTGTGGTAGCATAGGTAATACTAGCAACAACAACAAAAGTAGTAGTGTTGTATTAGTAGTAGTAGTCGCTATAGTAGTAGAAGTAGTAGCAGTAATAGTAGCAGTGCCAGTAGTTGTTGTAGCTGTAGTTGTAATAGTAGTATAAGTAGTAGTAGGAGTTGTTGTAGTACAAGTCGTAGAAATGGTAGCATTAGTAGTAGTAGTTGTTGTTGTTGTTGTTGTTGTAGTTGTAGCATTGGTAGTACTAATAGTACTAGTAATAGTAGCAGTACTAGTAGCTGAAGTAATTGTCATAGGAAACAAAGTAGTAGTAGCAGTTGCAGTAGTAGTAGTAGTAGTAGTTGAAGTAGTAGTATTTGTTCTAGTAGTAGTAGTGGTAGTAGTAGTACTTGTAGTAGTAGTTGCAGTAGTAGTAGTAGTACTAGTTGTACTAGTAGTAGTAGCAGTTGTAGGAGTAGCAGCAGTAGCAGCTGCAGCAGTTTGCGTAGAAGTAGTAGTAGTTAAAGTAGTATTAGTTATCGAAGTAGTATAAGTAGTAGTCGTATTAGCAGTAGTAGTAGCCGTAATAGTAGTTGTAGTGCAGTAATAGTTGTAGCAGTAGTCGCTATAGCAACAACAACAGTAGTAGTAGTAGTGGTAGTAGCAGTAGCAGTAGTAGCAGTAGTAGAGGTAGTAGTAGTAGTAGTAGTAGTAGTTATAGTAGCAATAGGAGTTGTTGTAGCAGAAGTAGTAGTCGCAGCAGTCATAGTAGTCGGAGAAGGAATAGTAGTTCTTCTTAGGGTAAAATAGTAGTAGTATTAGTAGTAGCAGTATTGGTAGTAATAATATTACTAGTATTAGTAGTAGCAGTAGTAGTAGGAGTAGTAATATGAGAAGGAGTTGTAGTAGAAGTAGTAGTAGTTGTAGTTGTAGTAGTAATAGTAGAAGTGGTGGTGGTAATAGCAATAGTAGTAGTATTAGTGGGGGCAGTAGTAGTAGTAGCAGCAGTAGTATTAGGAGGAGGAGTAGTAGTACTTATGGCAGTAGAAGGAGTGGTACAAGTTGTAGTAGTAGTAGTAATAGAAGTAGCAGTAGTAGTAATAATAGCAGCAGCAGTAGCACTAGTCATAGTAGTAATTGTAGTTATAGTGTGAGTAGTAGAAGAAATTGTAGTAATAGTAGCGGTAGTTGTTGTAATAGTAGTAGGAGTAGTAGTAGTTGTTGTTGTGGTAATTTTAGTAATAATAGAAGTATTTGTAATAATAGTAGTTGTAGTAATAGTAGTAATAGTTATAGTAGTAGCAGTCAGAGTAGTAGTAGTAGTAGTATTAGTAGTAGAAGATACAGTAGTAGTAGTTGTAGTTGCCATAGTAGTAGTAGTAATAGCAGTAGTAATAGTAGTAGTAGTAGTAGTAGTCATTTTAGTAGCAGTAGTAGTGTTGAACAAGTAGCAGCAACAATAATAGTAGAAGTGGTAGCAGTAGTTGCAGTAGGTGTAGTTGTAGTAGCACTTGTAGTAGCGGCAACAGCAGCCGAAGTAGTAGTATCAGTAGCAGTTGTAGTAGTCAGAGAAGGAGTAGTAGTTTCATTGTGCGAAAAGTAGTAGTAGCAGCAGTAGTAGTTGTAGTGGTAGTAATAATATTAGTAGTTTGTATTGTGGCAGCAGTAGTAACTGTAGTCATAGTAGTAGTTGGAGTAGTAGTATGAGTAGCAGTACAAGTAGTAGTAGCAGCAGTAGTAGTTGGAGTAGTAATAGGTGTAGGAGTAGTAGTAGTAGTGGTAGTAGCAGTTGTAGTAGTAATAGTAATAGTAGTAGTGGTAGTAGTAATAGTAATAGTATTAGTAGTGGCAGTAGTAGTAGCAGTAGTAGTAGTAGTCATAATTGTAGTAGGAGTCGTAGTAGTTGTAGTAGGAGTGGCAGTAGGAGTAGCAGTACAAGTAGTTGTAGTAGCATTTGTAATTGAAGTAGAAGTAGTAGTAGTCGAAGAAGCAGTAGCAGCAGCAATAGTCATAGTAATAATTGTAATTGTAGCTGGAGTAGTAGAAGAAGTAGCAGTAGAAGTTGTAGAAGGAGT
Organism: Trichopus zeylanicus subsp. travancoricus; assembly: GCA_005019695.1. Classification (NCBI taxonomy): domain Eukaryota; kingdom Viridiplantae; phylum Streptophyta; class Magnoliopsida; order Dioscoreales; family Dioscoreaceae; genus Trichopus; species Trichopus zeylanicus. Next base: position 33,622 of record RXID01022302.1, on the reverse strand, counting down.
GGCCTTAATAGTAGTAGTTGTAGTAGTAGTAGTAGGAGTAACAATAGTAGTCGTAGTAGTAGTAGTGGTAGTAGTAGTAAAAATAGAAGTATTAGTAATAATAGTAGTTGCAGTAGTAGAAGTAATAGTAGTAGTAGTAGTAGTAGTAGTCGTAGTAGTATAGTAGCAGCAACAACAACAGTAGTTGTAGTTGTAGGAGCAGCAGCAGCAGTAGTAGCGGTAGTAGTAGCAGTAGTTGCAGCAAATGTTGTTATAGTAGCTCTTTTAGTAACGACAATAGCAAATGTAGTATTAGTGTTTTAGTAGTAGTGTTGTAGTAGTAGTAGTTGTTACTGTAGTAGTAATAGTAGTAGTAGCAGTAGTTGTTGTAGCTGTAGTTGTGATAGTAGTAGAATTAGTAATGGTAGTTGTAGCATTAATCGAAGTGATAGTAGTAGTAGTAGCAGCAGCAGCAATAGTGGTAGTAGTTGTTGTTCTAGCAGCAGAATCAATTGTAGCAGTAGTAATAGTAGTTGTTGTAGTAGTAGTAGTAGTAGTAGTAATAGTGGTAGGAGTAGTCGTAGTATTGGTAGCATTAGCAGTAGAAGTACAAGTAGTAGTAGCAGTAGTTGTAGTCATTGTAGTAGTAGCAGTAGCAATAGTAATAGTTGCAGTAGTAGTACTAGTACTAGTTGCAGAAGTAATAGTGGTAGGAAAAGAAGTAGTAGTAGCAGTAGCAGAAGTAGTAGGAGCAGCAGCAGCAGTAGTAGTAGTATTCATAGCAGTAGTAATAGTAGTTGTAGCAATTGGACTAGTAGTAGTAGCAGCAGTAGTAGTAGTTGCAAAAGTTATGGCTGTAGTAGCAGTCAGTAGTAGTACTAGTAGTAGCAGCAGTAGTAGCAGCAGCAGTAGTAGTAGCAGTTGTAGCTGTATTAGCAGCAGTAGCAGTATGAGTAGAATTTTTAGTAGTCAAAGTACTAATAGTAGTAGTAGTACTAGCAGTAGTGATAGCAGTAGTAGCCGTAGTAGCAGCTGCAGGAGTAGTAGGAGTAGTAGTAGTAGTAGTAGTAGTAGTAGTAGTAGTAGTAGTAGTAGTAGTAGTAGTAGTAGTAGTAGTAGTAGTAGTGGCGATTGTTGTAGCAGCAACAGCAGCAGCAGTTGTAGCTATAGTAGCTATAGAAGCGGTAGTAGTTGTAGAAGTAGTTATAGCAGTGGTAGCAGCAGTAGCAATAGTAGAGGTGGTGGTAGTAGTAGTAGTAGCAACATGATTAGTTGTAGCAGTGGTAGTAAGAGCTGCCGTTGTCGTAGTCAGAGAAGGAGTAGCAGTTGTTATTGTGGGAAAAGTCATAGTAGTTGGAGTAGCTATAGTTGTAGTAATAGTAGAAGTCATGGTTGTTGTAGCAATATTAGTAGTACCTATAGTAGTAGTAGTAGTAGTAGTCGTAATTGTGGTAGCAGCAGTAGTAGCAGCAGTAGAAGAAGTAGTAGTAGTAGTCGCAGTAGTAGTCATAATTGTTGTATCTGCAGAAGTAGTAGCAGAAGCAGTAGTACTAATAGTAGTTGTCATGGAAGTATAGAAGTAGTACCAGTAGTAGTTGAAGTGGTAGTTGTAGCAGAAATACTAGTAGCGATAGTAATAGTAATAGTACAAGCAGTAGCAGTGTAGTTGCAGTAGTAGTAGTAGCTGTAGTAGAAGTTGTAGGAGATGTAATAGTAGTAGGAGGAGGAGTAGCAGCAGTAGCTACAACAGTTGTAGTTGTAGTAGTGGTACGAGGAGGAGTAGTAGTAGTAGTAGTTGTAGTAGTAGTGGTAGTAGAAGTTGTAGCAATAGGAGTACGGTAGTAGCATTAATAGCCATAGTAGAAGTGGCAATAGTAGTTGCAGTAGTAGTACCCATAGTAGTAGTAGTTGCAGCAGCGGCAATAGTAGTGGTAGTAGTAGGAGTAGTAGTAGTAGTAGTAGCAGAAGTAGTAGCCAAAGCAGTAGTGGTAGAAGCAGCAGCAGCAATAGTAGTAGTAGCAGTAGCAGTAGTCGTACGTAGCAACAGTTGTAGTAGTAGTAGTAGTTGTTGTACCAGTAGAAGTAGAAGTTTTAGCAACAATAGCAGCAGTAGCAGTAGTAGTACTAATAATAGTAGTAATAGTAATAGTAGAAGTAGTAGTTGTAGTACTGGTAGTAGTAGTAATAGCAGAAGTTATAGTAGTTGTAGGAGTGGCATCACGTGTTGGAACCGAAGAGCAGCAGTAGTAGCAGAAATAATAGAAGCAGTAGTAGTGGAAGGAGTAGTAGTAGCAATAGTAGCATTAGTAGTAGTAGCAGTAGTAATAGCTTTAGTAGTAGTAATAGCAAAGGTTGGAGCACTAGTTGCATTAGTAGTATGGTAGTAGTAGTTTCAGCAGCAGCAGTAGTTGGAGTAGTAGTAATAATAGTAGCAGTATTAATAGTAGCAGTAGTCGTAGTAGTAATAATAGTAGTTGTAGTAGTAATAGGAGTAGTAGTGGTAGTTCTAGTAGCAGCAGTTGTAGTTGTAGCAGTAGTAAAAGTAGTAGTAGTGGGAGTAGTAGAAGTTATAGCAGAAATAATTGTAGTAGTAGTGGTAGTAGTAGTAGAAGTAGTAGTTGTTGTTGGAGTAGCATTATGTGCAGCAATCGAAGTAGTAGTAGTAGTAGCAGTAATAATAGAAGTAGTAGTAACTGTCGGAATAGTAGTAGTAGTTCTAGCAGTAGCAGTAGTAGTCGCAGTAGTAGTAATAGCAGGAGAAGTAATAGCTTTAGTAGTAGTAATAATAGTAGTAGTAGTACTGCTAGCAATAGCAGTAGTAGTCGCAATAGTAGTAATAGCAGGCGCAGTAATAGCTTTAGTAGTAGTAATAATAGTAGTAGTAGTAGTAGTGCAAATAATAATAGGAGTAGTAGTAATAGCTATAGTCGCAGCTGTAGAAGTAGTCCTAGCAGCAGCAGTAGTAGTTGTAGTAATAGTTATAATAGTAGTAGTAGTAATAGTAGTAATAGTAGTAGCAGTAGAAGTAGTAGCAATAGTGTAGTTGTAGTAGTAGTGGTAGTCGTAGTAATAGTAGTAGTAGTAGTAGTAATAGTTGCAGCAGTAGTAGTTATTGCAGCAGCAGTAGTTATTGCAGTTGTTGTAGTAGTAGAGGTGGCAGTACTAACAGAAGTAACAGTAGTAGTAATAGTAGCAACAGCAGTAGTGATAGTTGTAATAGCAACAACAGCTGAAGTAGCAGTAGTAGTAGCAGTAGTCACTGCAACTATAGTTGTAGTGGCACTAGTGGTAGAGGTGACAGCAGCGAAGTAGTAGTGCTATAGTAGTGGCAGTTGTTGCTTCAGTAGTAGTAATAGTAGCAGTAGAAGTAGTAGTAGCAATTGTGGTGATAGTAGTAGTAGTAGTAGTAGTAGCAGCAGTAGTAGTAGTAATAATAATAGTAGTTGCAGAAGTAGTAGTAGCAGTCAAAGTAGTCATAGCAGCAGTTGTGGTCATTATAGGAGTAACTGTAGTAGCAGTAGTAGTACTAGTGGCAGAAGTAGTACTAGCAGTAGCAGTAGTAGTAGCAACAGCATAAGTAGTGGTAGTATTAGTAGGAGTAGTAGTAGATGGATTAGTAGTAGAATCTACAGTAGTAGAAGTAGTTGCAGTAGTAGGAGCAGCAGCAGCAGTAGTAGTAGTTGCAGAAGTAGTAGCAGTAGTAGCGATAGTAGTGGTAATAGAAGTTGTAGCAGTAGCAGCAGTATCAGTAGAAGTAGTAGTAGTTAAAGTAGTTGTAGTAGTACTAGTATTATCGGTAGTAGTATTAGAACTAGTAGTAGTAGTGGTGGTGGTGGTAGTAGTTATAGTAGTAGTAGTGGCAGGAGTAGTAGTAGATGATGTAGTAGAAGTTGTTATAGTAGTACTACTAGCAGAAGTTGTAGTAGGAATAGTAGTTGCAGTAGAAGGAATAGTAGTAGAGGTGGAAGTAGCAGTAGTAGTTGTTGTAGTAGTAGAAGTAATTGTAGCAGTTGTAGCAGTGGTAGCAGTCATAGTAGCAGTAATAGCCATCATAGTGGTAGTAGTAGCAGGCATAGTCGTAGTAGTAGCAGTAGTAACCGTAATAGCGGCAGTAGCAACAGTAGCAGTAGTAGTGATAGCATGAGCAGTAGTAGTATTAGTAGTAGTAGTAGTAGCCATAGTAGCAGTTGTAGTAGTAGTAGTTCTAGTAGTAGTAGCAGCAATTGTACTAGTAGTAGTAGTATTAGAAGCTGTGGTAGTAGTAGATGTAGGGCATGTTGCAATACGAGCAGTAGTAGTACAATAAGTAGTAGTTGTAGGAGAATTAGTAGTAGTAGAAGTAGCAGTAGTTCTAATCCTAGTAGTAGTAGTAGTAGGAGAAGTAGCTGTAGAAGTAGTAGTCGCAGTAGTAGTAGTAGTGGCAGCACAAGTAGTAGTGATAGTAGTAGTACAAGTCGTAGTCATTATAGTAGCAGTAGCAATGGTGGTAGTAGTAGCATTAGTAGTAGCAGTAGTAGTAGCAGCCATTGTAGTACCTGTAGTAGTAGTCACTATGGTAGTAGTATTAGAAGTAGTAGTGGGAGTTGTAGTGTAGCAGTCGTCGTAGCTGTAGTAGCAGAAGTACTAGTATTAGCTTTAGTAGTAGGATTAGAAGCAGTAGTAAGAGGAACAGTGGTTGTAGTAGTGGTTATAGTAGTAATAGCAGTAGTACTTGTAGTAGTAGTAGTAGTAGAAGTAGTAGTTGCAGTTGAAGATGTGGTAGAAGTAATAGTAGTACTAGTAGCAGCAGTAGTAGTAGGAGTGTTAAGCCGAGTAGTAGTAGTTGTAGCCATAGCAGTAGTTGTAGTAGTAGTAGCAATGGTAGTAGTACAAGAAGTATTAGAGGAGGTTGTAGTAGTTGTTGTTGTAGTAGTAGTAGTTGTTGTAGTAGAAGTAGCTGTAGTTGTAGTAGTTGTAGAAAAACTGGTAGCAACAGCAGTAGCAATAGTAGTAGTAGAGGTAGTAGTAGTAGTAGTAGTAGTAGTAGAGGTAGTAGTAGTAGTAGTGCTAGGAGTAGTAGCTGTAGCTATAGTAGTCGTAGAAGAAGTGGTAGCAGTAGTATAGTAGTAGTAGTAGTAGTAGTATCAGTAGTAGTAGGTGTTGGGGTAGCAGTCGCAGTAGTAGTATTAATAATTGTAGTAGTAGTAGAAGTAGTTGTAGTAGATGTAGTAATAGTAGCAGTAGGAGTAGAAGTAGTAGTCGTAGGTGTAGTAGTAATAATAGTAGTAGTAGTAGTAGTAGTAGCAGCCGCAGTACCAGTAGCAGTAGTAGTTTTAGTAGCCGTAGTAGTCATTCAAGTAGTTGCAATCGTATTAGTAGTTGTAAGTAATAGGAGTAGCAACATGAGAAGTAGTAGTCATAGTTGTAATAGTAGTAGGAGTAGTCATAGTATTAGAAGTAGTAGCAGCAGCAACAGGAGTTCTAGTAGTAGTAGTAGTAGCAGTATGACAAGTATAAGGAGTAGGAGTAGTAGTTGGAGCAACTAAAGGAGTAGGAGTAGCAGTAGGAGTATTAGTCGTTGTAGTAGTAGGAGTAGAAGTAGTTATAGCCGTAGTAGTGGTAATATTAGTAGTGGTAGTAGTAATAGTAGTTGTATTATAAGTTGTAGTAGTAGCAGTAGTGGAAGGGGAAGATGTAGCAGTTGAAGAAGTAGTTGAAGTTGTAATAGTAGGAGTAGTAGTCGTTGTAATGATAGTAGTCATAGTAGTAGTGGTAGTAGTAGGTGCGTAGTAGTAGGAGTAGTGGTAGTAGTAGTAGTAGTAGTAGTGGTAGAAATAGTAGTAGTTGTAGTTGTAGTAGTAGTAGCAGTAGTAGTAGTCGTAGCCGTAATAGTGGTAGTAGCAGTAGTGGCATTAGTAATAGCAGTAGTAGTTGCAATAATGGCAGTTGTAGTAGTAGCAGTTGCAGTAGCGCTAGTAGAAGTAGTAGTAGTGGTAGTAGTAGAAGTAGCTATAGTAGTAGTAGTAATAGTTGTAGTGGTACTAGTAGTAGTTGTACTAGTAGTAGTAGTTGTAGTAGTACCAGTAGTAGTAGCAGTTGTAGCAGTAGTACTAGTACTAGTAGTAGTAGTCATAGTAGTCGCAATAGTAGAAGTAATAGTAGTATTAGTAGTAGTAGTAGTATCGATAGTAGTAGTAGTATTAGTAGTAGTAGTAATAGAAGTAGCAGTAGTAGTAGGAGTAGTAGCAGGTGTAGTAGTTGTAGTTGGAGTCGTAGTACTAATAGTAGAAGTGGTACCACTAGTAGTAGTAGTAGTAGTAGTTGTTGTTGTTGTTGTTGTTGTTGTAGTAGTAGTAGTTATTGTATTAGTCATTGCAGTAGTAGTAGTAGTAGAAGCTACAACAGTAGTACTAGTAGTATTAGTAGTAGTGGCACTAGTAGTAGTAGTAACAGTAGTAGTAGTGGTAGTAGCGGTAGCAGAAGTAATTGAACTAGCAGTAATAATAGTAGCAGTAGTAGTAGTAGTAGTAGTGCATGTCTTAGCAGTAGTGGTAATTGTTGTAGTAGTAGTAGTTGTTGTTGTAGTGGCATTGGTTGTAGAAGTTGTAGTAGAAGTACCGGTAGCTGTATTAGTAGCAGTAGTAATAGTAGGAATAGCAATAGTTTTAGTAGTAATTTTTGTGGCAGTAGTCATAGTAGTAGCAATAATAGTATTGGTATCAGTTGTAGTGGCATTAGTAGTTGTAGTTGGAGAAGTAGAGTAGTAGCACCCGCAGTAGTAGTAGCTGTAGCAGTTGTAATAGTTGGAGGAGAATTAGTTGTTGTTGCAGTTGCAACACAAGTAGTAGTCATAGTAGTAATACAAGTAGTAGTCGTTGTAGCAGCAGTAGCAGTGGTAGTAGTAGTAACAGTAGCAGCTAGAGTAGCAGTATTAATAGTATTAGTAGTGGTAGTAGTTCTTGCAACGGTAGCAATAGTAACAATAGTAGCAGTAGTAATAGTTGTGGTATCAGTCATAGCATTAGTAGTAGTAGTAGCCACAGTAGCAGTAGTAGTAGCAGTCATGCCAGTAATAGCAGTTGTAGTAGCAGCAGCAGTAGTAGTGGTAGCAGGAGTAGTAGTAGTATCAGTAGCAGTAGTCGTAGTAGCAGTTGTAGTAGTAGTAGCTGCACTTGTAGTAGTAGTAGAAGCAGGGCATGTTGCAATAGGAGCAGTAGTAGAATAATAAGTATTAGTAGTAGGAGAAGTAGTAGTAGTAGAAGTCGCAGTAGTTCTAATACTAGTAGAAGTAGTAGTGGTTGTGGAAGTAGCAGTAGTAGCAGCAGTAGAAGTTGAAGCATTAGTAACAGTAGTAGTTGTAGTAGCAGTAGCGGTAGAAGTAGTTGTAGCATTAGTAGTAATAGTTGGAGAAGTTGGAGAAGTAATTGTAGTAGTTGTAGTAGTTATAGTAGGAGTAGTGGTAGTTGTTGCATTATTAGCAGTAGTGGCAATAATAGTAGAAGTAGTTGTTGTGGTAGTGGTAGTAGTAGCAGCAGTAATAGTATTAGTAGTAGTTGTAACAGCAGCAACAGAAGTAGTAGTAGTGGTGGTGGTGTTAGTAGTAGCAGTAGCAGGAGTACTAGTAGTAGTCGCAATTGGAGTAGTAGTACTAGTAGTAGAAGTGGTAGCTATATTAACAGTAGTAGTAATTGTAGTAATAGTAATAGTTTCAGTAGTAGTTGTAGTAGCAGTAGAAGTAGTAATAATAGAAATAGTAGTAGTACTAGTAGTAGTAGCAATAACAGTAGTAATAATAGCAATAGTAGTAGTTGTTGTTGTAGTAGCAATAGTAGTTGTAGTTGGAGAAGTAAAGTAGTAGCAGCAGCCGTAGTAGTAGTAGGATTGGTGGTAGTAGCATGACCAGTAGTTCCAGTAGTAGTAGTAGCCATAGTAGCAGTTGTAGTAGTAGTTCCAATAGTAGTAGTACCAATTGTACTAGTAGTAGTAGTACTTGTAGTAGTAGTACTGGATGTAGTGGTAGTAGCAGAAGTAGGACAAGTTGCAGTAAGACTTGTTATAGTATAATAAGTAGTATTAGTAGGAGAAGTAGCAGTAATTCTAATACTAGAAGAAGTAATAGTAGTAGCAATAGTGGCAGAAGTAACAACAGTGGTTGTTGTAGCAGTAGTAGCAGTAGGGGCGATTGTAGCAGTGGTAGTTGTAGTAGCAGTAGTGGTAGTAGCTGCTGTAGTAGCTGTAGTAGTAGTAGTAGTAGCAGTAGAAGTTGGACAAGTAATAGTAGTAGTTATAGTAGTAGTCGCAATAGTAGTAGTACTAGTAGTAGTAGTAGTAGTAGTAGTAGTCTCAATAGTAGTAGTAATAATGGGAGCATCAATAATAGTAGTTGTAGCCGCAACAACAGTAGTAGTCATAGTAGGAGTAATTTCAGTAGTAGTAGTAGTCTCAATAGTAGTAGTAATAATGGGAGCATCAGTGTTAGTAGTTGTAGCAGCAGTAGTAGTAGTAGTAGTAGTAGTCTTAGTTGTAGTGATTGTAGTACTAGTAGTAGTAGTAATAGTGATAAAAGTAGTAGTAGTAGTAGTAGAAGTTGTTGTTGTTGTTGTTGTTGTAGTAGTAGTAGTAGAAGTAGTAGTAGCCATAGCCGTAATAGTAGTGGCTGTAGTTGTAGCAGTAGTAGTCATAGCAGTAGTAGCAGTAGTGGTGGTAGTAGTGATTGTTGTAGTAGTAGCAGTCATAGTAACTGTAGTTGCGATAGTAGTTGTAGTAGTAGTAGCAGTAGTATTAGTAGTAGTAGTAGCAGTAGCAGCAGCAATCGTAGGAGCAGTTGCAGCAGTAATAGAAGTAGCTGGTGTAGCACCAGTAATAATTGTAGTAGAAGTAGTAGTTGTTGTAGCTGTAATAGTTGTAGTAGTAGTAGTAGTAGTAGTAATAGTAGTAGTACAAATTGCTGTAGTAGCAGTCGTTGCATTAGTTGAAGTAGTAGTCTAGTAGCAGTCACAATTGTAGTGGTAGTAGCAGCAATAGTAGTAGTAGTCATGGAAGTAGTAATTGTTGTAGTAGTAGCGGGAGCAGTGGCAGTAGCGGGAACAGTAGTAGTACTAGTAACTATTGTAGTTGAAGTATCGGTTGTAGTAGTAGTAGTTCTAGTGGTAGTAGTAGCAGTTGTACTAGTAGTAGTACTTCTAGTAGTAGTCCTAGAACAAGTGGTAGTAGTAAAAGTAGTGCATGTTGTAGTTGGAGTAATAGTAGTACGATAAGTAGTGGTAGTAGTCGAAGCAATAGTAGTGTTGGTGGTGGTAGTAGTAGTAGCCATTGAAGTAGCAGCACTAATAGCCATTGTAGTAGTAACAATAGTAGCCATTGTAGTAGTAGTGCTGGCGGCAATGGTAGCGGTAGTAGTAGCTGTAGTAGTACTTGCAGTAGTAGTAGAAGTTAGAGATGTAATAGTAGTAGTTTTATTTGTTGTAGTAGGGGTAGTAGTAGTTGTCGTAGTAGTAGTAGTAGCGGCAATAATAGTAGAAGTAGTAGTTGTGGTAGTAATGGTATTAGTCTTAGTTGTAGTAGCAGCAACAGAAGTAGTTGTAGTATTAGTAGTAGTAGCAGAAGCAGCAATAGTGGTAGGAGCAGTAGCAAGAGTAGTAGTAATAGTAGTTGGAGTAGTAGTAGTACTAATAGTTGAAGTGGTACCACTTGTAGTAGTTGTTGTTGTTGTTATTGTTATTGTTGTAGTAGTAGTAGTTGTTGTTGTTGTAGTAGTCCTCGCAATAGTAGTAGTAGTAGTAGCAGCAGTAGTAGTAATAATAGTTGTAGTAGTAGTAGTAGCAAAAGTTGGAGAAGTAATACTAGTAGTTGTAGTAGTAGTCGCAGTAGTAGTAGTAGTTATAGTAGTAGTAGTAATTGCAGTAGTAATAGTTGTATCAATAGTAGTAGTAATAGTGGCAGCATCAGTAATAGTAGTTGTACCAGTAGAAGTAGTTGTAGTAGTCTTAGTTGCAGTGATTAGAGTACTAGTAGTGGCAGTAGTAGTAGTTGTTGTTTTAGTAGTACTACTAGTAGTAGTAGTTGTAGTACTAGTAGTAGAAGTAGTAGTAGCAGTAGCCGTAATAGTAGTGGACGTAGTAGTAGCAGCGGTAGTCGTAGCAGTAGTTGTAGTAGAAGTAGTGGTGGTAGTAGTAATTGTTGTAGTAGTAGCAGTCGTAGTAACTGTAGTTGCAATAGTAGTAGTGGCAGTAGTAGCTGTCCCAGTTGCAGTAGTAGCAGTAGTATTAGTAGCAGCAGCAGCAGCAGCTGTTGTTCTAGTAGTACTAGTAGAAGTAGTAGTAGTAGCAGCAGCAGTAGTAGCGTTAGCAGTTGTACTAGTAGTAGTAGTCGTAGTAGTCGCATCGTAGAAGTAGTAGAAGTAGTAGAAGTAGTAGTAGTATTAGTAGTAGTAGTAGAAGCTGCAGTAGTGGTCGGAGCCGTAGCAGGATTAGTAGTAGTAGTAGTTGGAGTAGTAGTACTAATAATGGAAGTGGTACCACTAGTAGTAGTGGTGGTTGTTGTTGTTGTTGTTGTTGCTGTAGTAGTGGTCATTGTAGTAGTCCTTCTAGTAGTAGTAGTAGTAGTAGTAGTAGCAGTATTTGTAGTTGTAGCAGTAGTAGCAGTAGCAGTAGTAGTCGAAGTAGTAGTAGTAATAGTAGTAGTAGTAGTAGTAGAAGTAGCAGTAGGTGTAGTAGTTGCAATAGTAGGAGGAGAAGTAGTAGTAGTAGCAATTGTAGCACAAGTAGTAGTCATAGTAGTAGTACAAGTAGTAATCGTTGTAGCAGCTGTAGCAATGGTAGTAGTAGTAGCAGTTGCAATAATAATAGTAGTAGCTGGAGCAGCAGAACTAATACTATTAGTAGTAGTAGTAGTAGTCTCGAAGCTGTAGCAGTAGTAGCTATAGTAGTAGTAGTCGTAGTAGTAATAGTAATTGTAGTAGTAGTAATAGGGATAGTAGCAGTCGTAGCATTAGTAGTAGTAGTACCCATAGTAGCAGTAGTCGTAGTAGTCCCAGTCGTACCCGTAATAGCGGCAGTAGCAGTAGCAGCAGCAGTAGTAGTAGTAGGAGCAGTAGTAGTATTACTGGTAGTAGTAGTCGTAGTAGTAGTTGTAGTAGTAGTAGTTCTAGTAGTAGTAGCAGCAATTGTACTAGTAGTAGTAGTATTAGAAGCTGTGGTAGTAGTAAAAGTAGGGCATGTTGCAATAGGAGCTGTAGTAGTACAATAAGTAGTTGTAGTAGGAGAAGTAGTAGTAGTAGAAGTAGCAGTAGTTCTAATACTAGTACTAGTAGCAGTAAGTGAAGTAGCTGTAGTAGTAGTAGTCGCAGTAGTAGTAGTAGTGGCAGCACAAGTAGTTGTGATAGTAGTAGTACAAGTAGTAGTCGTTGTAGTAGCAGTAGCAATGGTGGTAGTAGTAGCGTTAGTAGTAGAAGTAGTACTAGTATCCATTGTAGTAGCTGTAGTAGTAGTCATTATGGTAGTAGTATTAGAAGTAGTCGTGGCAGTTGTAGCGTAGTAGTTGTTGTAGTTGTAGTAGCAGAAGTACTATTATTAGCTTTAGTAGTAGGATTAGAAGCAGTAGTTAGAGTAACAGTGGTTGTAGTAGTAGTTATAGTAGCAATAGCAGCAGTACTTGTAGTAGTAGTAGTAGTAGAAGTAGTAGTAGTAGTTGAAGAAATGGTAGAAGTAATAATAGTAGTAGTAGCAGCAGTTGTAGTAGTAGTAGTGTTAGGAGGAGGAGGAGTAGGAGGAGGAGAAGTAGTAGTAGTAGTAGTAGCCATAGCAGTAGTTGTAGTAGTAGTATTAGAAGTATTAAAGGGGGTTGTAGTAGTAGCTGTTGTAGTAGTAGTTGTTGTTTGTAGTTAGAAGTAGCTGTAGTTTTGTTAGTAGTTGTAGGAAAAACTTGTTCGGCAAAAAGCAACAAACAGTATAGTAGTTGTGTGGTGGTAGGACAGTAGTTAGTAGTAGTACTAGCATTAGCTGTAGTTGTAGTAGTTGTAGAAGTTGTAGCAGTAGTATAGTAGAAGTAGTACGTATAGGAGTAGGTGTTGGGGTAGCAGTCACAGTAGCAGTATTAATAATTGTAGTAGTAGCAACGGTAATTGGAGTAGATGTAGTAGTTGCAGGGGTAGTAGTAATAATAATGGTAGTAGTAGTAGTAGTAGCAGCCGTAGTACCAGTAGTAGCAGTAGTTTTAGTAGCCGTAGTAGTAGTTCAAGTAGTCGCAATCGTATTAGTAGTTGTAGTAATAGGAGTAGCAGCATGAGAAGTAGTAGTCATAGTTGTATGAGTGGTAGGAGTAGTAACAGTAGTAGAAGTAGCAGCAGCAGCAGTAGGAGTTCTAGTAGTAGTTGTTGTTATTATTGTTTATATGGAAGAGGTATTAGTAGTCGTAGTAGTAGTAGTATGACCAGTATAAGGAGTAGGAGTAGTACTTGGAGCAGCAGAAGGAGTAGGAGTAGCGGTAGGAGTAGCAGTCGGTGTAGTAGTAGGAGGAGTAGAAGTAATACTAGCGGTAGTAGTGGTAATAATAGTTGTAGTAGTGGTAATAGTAGTTGTAGTATAAGTCACAGTAGTAGCAGTAGTGGAAGGGGATGTTGTAGCAGTTGAAGAAGTAGTTGTAGTTGTAATAGTAGTAGCAGCAGTAGTTGGAGTAGTAGTTGTTGTAATGGTAGTAGTCGTAGTAGTCGTAGTAGTAGTAGTAGTAAGAGGAGTACAAGTAGTTGTAGTAGTTGTTGTAGTAGTTGTCAAAGCAGTGGTAGAAGTAGTAGTAGGAGGAGTATTAGTAGCCTCAGTAGCCATAGTAGTAGTAATAGTAGTAATAGGAGTAGTAGTAACATTAGTAGTAGTAGTAGCAGCAGCAGTAGCAGCTGCAGTAGTAGTAGCAGAAGTGGTAGTAGTAGCAGTAGTAGTTATATTAGTAGCCGTAGTTGTAGCAATTGTAGCAGCAGTCACAGTATCAACAACATTAGAAATAGTAGTAGTTGTAGTGATAGTTGGTGTAGTGTTAGCAGTAGAAGCAATAATAGTAGTAGTAATATTACTAGCTATAGCAGTACAACTACTAGTAATAGTAGTAGTAGTAGTAGAAATAGTTATAGTTGTAGTAGCAGTAGTAGAAGTAGTTATAGTAGCAGTAGTAGTAGTTGTTCTTGTAGTAGTCGGCATAGTAACAGTAGTACGAGTAGGAGTTGGAGTGGAAGTTGTAGTCAGTGCAGTAGTAGTGTAAGTAGTAGTAGAGCAACCGCAAAAACAATAGTAGTAGAAGTAGTAGTAGTACTAGTAGTAGTAGTAGTAGCAACGGCAGCAGCAGCATTAGTTGTAGTAGCAGTAGGTGTAGGTGTAATAGTTGTAGTAGGAGTAGTTGCGGTAGTAGTAGTAGTAGTAGTTGTACTAGTACTAGTAATAGGAGTGTTAGAAGCAGTAGCAGTAGTAGTAGTAGTCGTACATGTTGTTTCCATAGTAGTTGCTATAGTAGTAGTTGTAGTAGTAGTCCTAGTCGTAGTAGTAGTAGTTGTTGTTGTTGTAGTAGTAGTCGTAGTAGTGGTAGTTACAGTAGTAGTAGTAATAGCTGCAATTGTAGTCGTCATAGTAGTAGTTGTTGTATTTCTAGTAGTAGTAGTTGTTGTAGTAGTAGCAGTAGGAGTAGGTGTTGGAGTAGTAGTAGTAGTAGTAGAAGTAGTAGTGGTAGTAGTAGTAGTAGTAGTGCTTGTGGTAGTAGTTGTTGCGTAATAGCAGTAGCAGTGGCACAAGGTGTAGTAGTTGTAGTAGTAGTAGCAGCAGTGGTAATAGTAGTATTCGTAGTGGTAGTGGTAGTACTAGCAGTAGCAATAGTTGCTACAGAAGTAGTAATAGCAGTATTAGTAGTAGCAGTCATAGTAGTAGTAGTTTTAGCAGTAGTAGTAGGAGTTGGAGTATGAGTAGTAGTACGAGTAGTAGCAGTTGGAGTGGTAGTATTAGTAGTTGTCGTAGGAGCAGAAGTAGTAGTAGCAGTAGCAGTAGTAGTATCAGTAGTAGCAACAGTAATAGTAGCAGTAGTAGTAGCCGAAGTAGCAGTAGTAGTAGTAGTAGCAGCTGTAGTAATAGTAATGGTAGTGGTAGTCGCATTAGTAGCAATAGTAGCAGCGGTAGCAGCAATAACAATAGTCATAGTAGTAGTGGTAGTTGCAGTAGTGTTTGTAGTAGTAGTAGTAGTAGCAGCAGCTACAGCAACAGTAGTGCCAATAATAGTAGTAGTAGTTGTTGTTGAAGTAGTTGTAGTAGGTGTAGGACCAACAGTAGGTGTAGTAGTAGTAGTAGCAGCAGCATAGGAGTAATAGTAATAGCAGCAGCAATATTAGTTGCAGTAGCAGTAGTAGGTTTAATAGTTGTAGTAATACTTGTGGTAATGATAGTAGTAGGAGTAGTAGTTGTTCTAATAATAGTGGTAGTAATAGTAGCAATAGCAGCAGCAGTAGTTGTAGTAGTAGTAGTAGGAGGAGTAGCCATAGTTGTAGCTATAGTAGTCGTAGTAGTAGTAGTAGTAATAGTAGTAGGAGTAGCAGTAATACTAGCAGTCGGAGTAGTAGTAGTTGTTGTTTTAGTATTTGTACTAGTTGGTGCAGTAGTTGTAGTGGTAATAGTAGTTGTAGTAATAGGAGTAGCTGCATGAGAAGTAGTAGTACTTATACTAGTAGTCATAGTTGTAGTAGTAGTAGGAGTAGCAGTAGCAGCAGTTGGAGTTCTAGTAGTAGTTGTTGTTCTAGTAGTATGAGCAGTAGTAGTAGTAGCAGCAGCAGGACTACGAATAGTAGCAGCAGTGGTAGTAGTTGTTGGAGCGACAGAAACAGTAGGAGTAGCAGTTGGAGTAGTAGTTGTAGTAGTAATAGTAGCAATAGTATCAGCAATAGCAGTAGCAGTAGTAGTAATAATAGTATTTGTAGCAGCAACAGTAGTAGTAAGAGAAGTAGGAGTAGTAGGAGGTTTAGTAGTAGTAGTACTTTCTAGTAGTACTAGTAGTGGTAGGAGTAGAAGTTGGAGTAGTTGTAGTACCATTAGGAAGAGTAGTAGGAGTAGTAGAAGTAGTAGTAGTAGTAGCAGCAGTAGCAGTTGTAGTTGTAGTAGAAGAAGGAGCGGCCATAGTAGTGGAAATAGTAGCAGTTGCAATAGTAGTTATACTAGTTGTAGTTGTAATAGTATTACTAGTAGTTATAGCAGTAGTAGTAGCAGTAGTAGCGAAAGTGGTTGTATTAGCAGTAGAAGTAGTGGTAATAATAGTAGTAATAGTAGCAGAAGTAGTAGTAGCACCAGTAGCCACAGTAGTGATAGCTGCTACTACTACTACTACTACTACTATTACTATTGCTACTACTACTGCTACTTTTACTACTGCTTCGACCTCAGCTACTAATGCTACAACTTCTACTATGACTACTACTGCTACTACTGCTTCTACTTCAGCTACCAACACTAATATTGCTACTACTACAACTACTACAACTACTACTACTTCTGTGAAAACAACTACTACTTCTACTATACCTACTGCGACTTCTGATATTGATCGCACTACTGCTGCTACTACTGCTACAACTTCTACTACTACTGCTACTACTTCAATTGTTGCTACTACTATTGCTACTACTATTGTTGTTACTGCTACTACTAATATTACCACTACTACTATAACTACTACAGTTGCTGCTACTGTAACTACTACTACAATTAGTAGTACTGCTGCTACTACAAGTACTAGTAATACTATGACTGTTGCTACAGTTACTACTCGTACTACTACTACCACTGTAACTACAACTTTTGTTACTACTAATACTGCTAGCACTACTAATACTACAACTCAATCCACTACTACTATCACTGCTACCACTACTACTGCCGCAACAAATATTACTACTACTTCCTCTACTTCTACTAGTTTTGCCACTTATACTGCTACGGATACTAACGCTTCCACATCTACTACTACTGCTGCTGCTACCACGATTACTACTATTACTACTAATACTACTATTAGTACTACTACTTCTACTTCTCCTATAACAACTACTACTACTGCTCCTACAACTACAACAACTGCTACGACTACTACTGCTGCCACCACTACTACTGCCACTGCTGCTACTATTGCCACTACTACCACTACTGCAACTACTCTACTACCATGACAACTACTACAGCTACTACTGCAACTACTACTGGCACCCCAACCACTTCTCATACTACTACCGCTACTGCTGCTACTACTGCTTACTACTACTACTACTAATGCTTCGTCTAGTACTACTGCTACTACTACTATTGCTTCAATATTGCTACTACTACTGCTACTACTACTACCGCTACCACAGTTACGATTGCTACTACTACTACTACTATTGCTACTACGTATGAGACTTCTGATACTACTACCACTACTACGACTACTACTGCAGCTATTATTACTACAAATATTACTACTACAACAACTACTACTACTGCTACTACTATCTCTACTGCTGCTGCTACAATTTCTACTCTGACTAATAACAATATTACTACTACTACTACTACTACCTCTATTACAACAGCTACTTCTTCTGCTAACACTACTGCTGCTGCTGCTACTACTATTACTATGACTACTACTACCGCTTACGCTACTGCTTCTACTAGTACCACTTCTCCTACTACTATTAGTTCTCCTACTACTGTTGCTACAGCTACCACTACTACAAGTACTATTGCTGCTACTGCTACTACTACTGCTACTACTATTGTTGTTACTAGTACTACTACTACTTCTAGCACTCTACTACTACTACTTCTATTGCTATTGCTACAACTACTACTACTACTATGGATACTACTACTGCTACTACTCCTCATACTTCTTCTAATGCTGCTGCTGCTCCTACAACTGTTGCTACCACTACTAGTACAACGACTACTACTACTACTGCTATTGCTACTATTATTACTACTACTACTAGTACCACTATTACTGCTACTGCTATTACTGCTACTCCAGCTCGAACTACTACTTCTACTACGACTACTTTTACTACTACTACAGCGACAAATACTGCTACTAAAGCAATTACTACTGCTACTATTACTATTATTACTACTACTGTTACTACTACTCCTATAATTACCATCGCTACTAATACTACGACTCCTTGTATTACCACTACGGCTGCTACAGCTATTACTACAGCTTCCCGTAGTTCTACTGCTTTTGCAAATACTACTGTTATGCCTACTACTACAACTGCTACCATGACTACAACTACTGCTACTACTCCTCCTACTACTATTACTACTACAACAAGGGCAACTACTACTACTACTACAACAACAACTACTACTATTACTACTACTTCTACTACTCCTGCTGCTACCACTACAAGTACTACAACTACTTCTCCTCCTCCTCCTCCTCCTCCTACTATTACTACTACTACAACTACTACTGCAACTACTTCTACTATGGCTACTACTATGACTCCTACAACTTCTACTACTACTACTATTACTACTACTACAACTACTACTTCTACTATTGGCACTGCCACTATTGCGACTACTACTACTACTGCAGCTATTGCTATAGCCACAATTGCTACTGCTCCTACAATTACTACTACTGCTGCTACTACTTCTACTGCTACAACGATTACTACTGCTAGTACTATTGCAACCGCTGCTACTGCTACTATTACTACTATTATTAGTACAACTGCTACCACTAGTACTACTACTATTACTACTACTGCTACTACTACTACTACTACTACAACTACTATTACTACTACAATTACTACTACTACTATTTCTATTACTACTATTACTGCTACTATTACTTCTACTCCTACTACTACTATTACTACTACTATTACTTCTGCTACTACTACTACTACTACAACTACTATTACTACTACTATTAGTACTCCAACTACTACTATTCCTTCTACTGCTACTACTACGACTGCTACTATTGGAACTTCTCCTACAATAACAACTAGTACTACTTCTCCTACGCCAACTACTTCTCGTAATACCACTAGTGGTACTACTACTTCTGCTACTACTATTGCTGCTGCTAATCCAACTACTTATCATTCTACTACAACAATTGCTACTACTACCACTACTACTAGAACTACTTCTCCTACTAGGACTACTTTTATTATTATTGTTACTAATACTACTACTACTATTGTTTCTACTTCTACTATTGCTATTGCTACTACTTCTTCTAATTCTATTACCGCTACCACTAAAACTATTGCTACTGCAGCAACGACTACAACAACTACTATTATTGCTACTTTGGCTACGAATACTGCTACTACGACCACAACTATGATTGCTATTGCTACATCCACTGATAGAACTATTACTACAAGAACAACAACTACTACTACTACTACTCCTACTACATCTGCTACTACTACAACAACCTCTATTATGACTACTGCCAATACTAATGCTACTACTACTATTACTATAACTACTACTACAACTACAACTTTCGCTAATACTGCTACTACAACAACAACTACTATTACAACAACTACTACTGACACTACTGCTACTGCTACTACTATAACTCCTACTACTACTGCTATAGTTGCCACTACTTCTACTATTGCTGCTACTGCTACTACTACTACTATTATTATTACCGCTACTACTGCTTGTATTACTACTATAATTACCGCAGCTACTTCTATTGCTACCACAACCACAACTAGTGCTAGTACGACTGCTACTACTACTACCACAACCACTACTAGTGCTACTACTACTATTGCTACCACTACTACTAGTGCTATTGCTATTGCTATGACTACTGCTACTACTACTATAGCTACTACTACTGCTACTCATACTACTACTACTACTAATGCTACTGTTGCTCCCTAAACTACTTCTATTAGTAATACTACTACTGCTACTAATACTACTACTACTACTTCTACAACTAGCACTACTAGTATGATAAAGACTACTACTGCTATTGATACTGCTGCTACTATGACTACCACTATTAGTACCATTGCTATTGCCACTACTGCTACTATTACTACTACTAATGCAACTATTACTTCTACTTCTACTGCTGCTACTATTACCACTACTACTTCTGCTATTACTACTACTACTTCTACTGTTACAACTGCTGCTATGACTACTACTATGGCTATGAGTGTTGCTGCTGCGTCTACTACTACTACAACAACTACTGCAACTACTACTTCTACAATTGCTACGACAACTACTGCTGCTACTACTACCACTACAATAACTACTACTACTACTACTACTCCGGCTACTACTACTACTACTAATACTACTTCTATTGTTACTACTACTACTACTACTAATGCTACTACTGCTGCTACTACTCCTACTACTACTGTCGCTGCTGCTGCTGCTACTTTGCAACTGTCACTACTATTATTACTACTAATACTACAACTGCTACTATTACTACTGCTACTACATCTACTGCTGCCACTTTTGTTACTACTACTATTGCAACTACTGCTATGACTACTACTACTGCTGCTAATAACGACTACTACTACTTCTATAACTACTACTACTGATACTACGACTGATACTATGACTATTACTACAACTACTACTGCTACTAATATTTCTTCCTTTACTGCTACTGTTGCTACTGCTACTACTTTTTCCACAACTACTACCTCAATAACTGCTATTAGTATGACTACTACTGCTGCTGCTTCTATAACTACCACTACAAGTATGATACAACAACAACTACTACTTCTGCTACTACTATTACTACTACTACTAGTACCACTACTACCGCTCTCTCTACTACAATTACTACTGTTGCTGCTGCTTCTACTACTGCTACTATGGCTACTTCTACTACTACTACTACCACTATTACTACTGCTACTACCACTACTACTATAATTACTACCGCTACTACTATTGCTACTACTACTGCTACTACAACTACAACTTCAGTTACTACTAATATTACTACTACCATTGCTGCTGCTACTAGTAAAAGTAGTAGTTGCGGCAATAGAAGTAGTAGTTGCAGCAGTAGTAGTAGCAATAATAGTAGTAGTAGCAGTAGTAGTATTACTAGTACTAGTACTAGTAGTAGTAGTAGTAGTAGTAGTAGTAGTAGTAGTAATAGTAGCAGTAGTGGAAGCAATAGTAGTTTTTGCAAAAGTAGTCCTAGTAGTACTAGTAGTGGTAGTTGTAGAAGTAGTAGCGATAGTCGCAACAACAAAAGTAGTAGTAGTAGTAGTAGTAGTAGTAGTAGGTGAAGTATTAGTAGTTATAGTTGTTGTAGCAGTAGCAGTAGCAGCAGCAATAGTAGTTGTAGTAGTAGTAGTAGCAGTAGTAGCAGCAGATGTAGTAATAGTTGTATTACTATTATTATTATTATTATTATCAGTAGTAGTAGTATTAGTAGTAGTAGTAGTAGTATTAGTAATATTAGTAGTAGTAGTAGTTCAAGTTGTTGTAGTAGTAGTGGTAGTGGTTGTAGTAGCAGCAACAACAGTAGTAGCAGCAGTAGTAGTAGGAGGGGGAGGAGAAGGAGAAGTAGTAGGATTAGTAGGAGTAGTAGTAGTAGTAGTAGTAGTAGTAGTAGTAGTAGTAGTAGTCGTAATTGTAGTAGTAGTATTGGCAGTAGTAGTAATAGTAATAGCTGTAAGAGCAGCAATAATAGGAGCTGTAGTAGTAGTAGCAGCAATAGCAGCAGTAGTAGTAGTTGTAGTAGTAGCACTTGTAATAGTAGTAGTAGTAATAGTACGAGCGATAGCAGTAGTCACTATAGTAGTAGTAGTAGTGGTAGTAGTAGTAGTAGAAGCAAAAGTGGTTGCGATAGTACTAGTATTAGTACTAGTATAAATAATAGTAGTAGTGCCAATTGCGATAGTAGTAGAAGCCTTAGTAGTATTAGCAACAGCAGCAGCAGTAGTAGTGGTAATAGTAGGAGGAGTAGTGGCAGTAGCAGCAGTAACAGCTACAGCAGCGATAGTGGACATCGTAGTACTTGTAATAGTTGTAGTAGTAGAAGCAGCCATGGTAAAAGTCGGGGTAGTAGTAGCAGCAGCAGTAGTCATAGTAGTCACTGTAGTAGTAGTTGCAAAAGTAGTAGTAAAAGTTGTAATTGCCGGAGTAGTATTAGCAGTAGTAGTAGCAGAATTAGTAGTTGTAGAAAAAATAATAGTAGCAGTAGTAGTAAAAGTAGAAGTTGCAGTAGTAGTAGCAGAAGTAGTTATAGTAGTTAAAATAGTTGCAACTACAGAAGTAGTTGTAGCAGTGGTGGTGGTGGTAGTATAAGTAGCTGCAGAAGTAGTAATCATAGTAGTAGTTGTAGCAGCAGGAATACTAGTAGTGGTTGTTGTTATAGTAGTCGTAGTAATAGTAGTAGTAGTAGTGATAATATTAGGTGTGGCAACAGTAGTGCTAGTAATAGTAGTTGTTGTAGCAATAGATGTTGCAGTAGTAGTAGCTATAATGTAGTAGTAGTAGTAGAAGTAGTAGTAGTAGTTGCAGTAGTATTAGTAGTTGCAGTAGAAGTAGTAGTAATAGTAGCAGTGGGAGTAGTAGCAATAGTAGTAGCAGAAGTTGCAATAGTAGTAGCAATAGAAGTAGAAGTACTAGTACTAGAGGTAGTAGCGATAGAGGTAATAGTTGTAATAGTTGTTGGAGTAGTAGCAATAGTACAAGCAGTAGAAGCTATAGGAGTAGTAATAGTAGTACTAGTAGTAGTTGTAGTAGTGGAAGTACAAGTAGTAGTAGCAGTAGCAGTAGCAGCAATAGTAGTACCTATACTAATATTAGTAGAAGTAGTAGCAGTAGTACAAGTTGTAGTAGTAGTAGAAATTATTACAGTAGTAGCAGCAGTAGTAGTAGCAATAGTTGTATTAGTTGCTGAAGTAATAGGGGTATTAGCAGCAGCAACAGTAGTAGCAAAAGTAGTTGTAGCAGGAGTAGTAGGAGTAGTCGGAGTAGTAGTAGTAGTAGCAGCAGCAGCAGTAGGAGTAGTAGTAGTAGCAGCAATAACAACAATAGTAGTAATAATAGCAGCAGTTGTATTAGTATTAGCGATTGTAGTAGTAACAGCTGTAGTATTAATAGCAATAGTACTAGTAGCATTTGTATTAGTAGTAAGAGTAGTAGCAGCAACAATAGTAGTAGCAGGAGCCGTAGCAGTTGTAGTAGTAGTAGTAGTAGTAGCAACTGTAGTACTAGTAGTATTAGTAGTGCTAGTAGTAGTAGTAGTAGCTATAGTAGTAGTAGTCGTTGTAGTTGTAGTAGCAATAATAGTAGTGGTAGCTGTAGCAATAGTAGCAAAAGCAAATATAGTAGGTGTAGTAGTTGTAGTAGTAGTAGTTGTTGTAGTGGTAGTTTTAGCAAAAATTCTAGTTGGAATAGTAGTAGTAGAGGGAGCCGGAGTAGGTTTAGTATCAATAGTAGTAGTAATAGTAGAAGTTGTAGTAGTAGTAGTAGTAGTAATAATAATAGTAGCTCTTGTAGAAGTAGTAGTAGTAGTTGTTGTATTAAGGGTAGTAGCTACTACTACAACTGCATCTACTACTCCTACAACTACTGCTACTGCTCCCACTACTACTACTCCTCCTACTACGACTACTACTACAACTACTACTACTAATACTACTCCAACTATTACAACTACTGCTATCATTACTACTACTAGTGCTACTATTGCTGCTGCTACTACTCCTCCAACTACTACTACTACTTCAACCACTATTGGCACTACTGATACTCCTACAACTATAGCTAGTACAACTACTTATACTTCTATCGCTACTACTGATACTCCTAATGTGGCTGCCACAGCTCCTACTATGACTACCCCTCCTACATCTACTAGTGCCACAATTGCTTCTACTATTTCTTCTATGACTACTACTACTACTCTTGCTGCTACGTCTGCAACTACAACTACTAATGCTGCGCCTACTACTATTGCTGTCACTACTTCTGTTACTACTATTGACCCAACTTCTGCTACTACTACTACTTCTACTACTACTACGGCTGCTACCACTGCTACTATTGCTACTACAACTACTGCTACAACAACAATTACTACTACTACGTTTGCTACTACTACTATTACTATTACTACTATTACTAATACTACTACTATTACTACTACTACTACAACTACTACTATTATGACTACTACTGCTACTACTACTACGACTACTATTTCTACAACTAGTACTACTACTACTTCTTTTCCTCCTACTACTATTACTACAACTATTGCTACTTCAACGACTGCTACAACTACTGCTACTACTACTACAACTACCGCTGCAGCTACTACTACTACTACTACAGCTCCTACTACTATAACTAATGTTGCTATTTCCACTACTCCTACGCCAACTATTGCAACTACTACTCCTGCTACTATTGCCACAACTACTATCATTTTTACTAATGATACTCTAACAACTGCTACTACTGCTTCCACTTGTACTATTGCAACTACAACTGATACTTCTACTACTACTGCTACTGCTCCTACAATGGTTGCTACAACAACTACTACTAATACTACCCCAACTACTGCTACTGCTGCTATTACTACAACTACTACTACTACTGCTACTATTACTGCTACTACAACTACTACTACTACAACAACTACTACAACAACTACTACTACTACAACTACTACTACTCCAACTAACACAACTACTACAACCACTACTACTACTGCTGATAGTCCAACTACAACTGCCACTACAACTATTTATTCAGCTATTGCTACTACTGCTACTCCTACTACTACTACTACTGCACCTATAATTACTACCACTCCTACTTTCACTAGTGCTACAATAGCTTCTACTGCTTCTACTACAGCTACTACTACTACTCCTGCTTCTGCTTCCACTACTACTATTAATACTGTGCCTACTACTATTGGTATTATTGCTTCTGTTACTACTACTAATACTACCACTGTAGCTACTACTACTACTACTACTACTACTACTATGGCTACAACTACTACTGCTATAACTACAACTACTACTACTTCTGCTATTGCTACTACTACTGCTACTAGTTCTACTACTACTACTACTACTATTACTACTACTGCAACAACTACTACTACGACTACTACTGCTACTAATACTATGACTACTATTTCTACTACTAGTACAACTACTGCTACTTCTCCTGCTACTACTTCTACTACAACTTCTGCTACTACTGCTACTACTACTACTACACTACGATGACTACTACTGTTGTTGCTACTTCCGCTACTACTGCTACTCCTACTACAACTACTGCTACTACTGCTAATACTACTATCGCTACTACTACAACTATTACTACTGTTACCGCCTATACTACTACTTCTACTACTCCTTCTACTACAGCACCGGCCACCACTACCACTACTCCTGCTTCTACTAATACTACAAATACTCCTACTAATGCTACTAGTACTTCTTCTACTACTACTGCGGCTATTTTTGTTGCAATTAGAACTACCACCACGACTACTACTACTTCTACAGCTACTACAGCTATTTCTCCTACTACTACTACTATTACTGCAAGTTTTGAAACTCTTGCAACAACAACAACTGCTACTACTATAACCACAACAACTACTGCTACTATTTCTAGTACTGCAACAACTGCAACTGCAACTTCTACTACTACTACTCCTGCTACTTCTACTACTTCTGCTTGTACTACTTCTGCTACTATTACTACAACTATTACTAACACTACTATAGTTGCTAGTACTACTACTACTACTAATACTACGACTAGTACCACTTCTACCACTACTATTACTACTAATACTACTACTAACACTACTTTTTCTACAATTGCAACCGCTACTACTACTTCTATTACTACAACTACTACTACTACTACAAAAACAGCAACAACAACTACTACTGCTACAACAATTACTACAACTAACTGCAGAATTTCTATTACTGCTACTAGAATTTCTGCTATGACAACGACTGCAACTATGACTTCTACTGCTAATAATAATTCAACTAGTACTACTTCTATTGCTAATACTACATCTACAACTACTATTGATTTTGCTTCAAATACAACATCTCCTTTTACAACTTTTGCTACTACTACTGCTACTACTACTACCACTACAACAGCTTCAAGTACTACTACTGCTACTAATACAATGACTACTGTGACTACTATAGCTACTACTACTGTTGTTGCTGATACTACTACTACTTATGCTACTACTACTGCCACTACAACAACTATTGTAACTCATACTACGGCTAATTCTACTACCGCTACTACAACTATAACTACTACCGCTACTACTACTACTACTTCTCCTACTTCAACTACTACTACTAATACTACTGCCACTACTGCTACTACTGCTGATGCTGCTGCTGCTGCTACTTCGACTCTCACTACTACAACTACTATTGCTGCTACTACTACTACTGTTACTACTACTGCTGCTGCTGCAACTACTACTACTACTACTACTTCTACTACAACTACTACTAATGCAGCTACCACTACTACTACTACTATTGCTACTGCCACAACTACCACTTATCCTACTACTACAACTTCTGGTACTACTATTGCTACTACTAAGACTACTGTTACTACTACTAATGATGCTACTAAAATGACTAACGGTACTTCTACTACTACTGCTACGCTAGTACTAAAGCTCCTGCTACCACAACTACTGCTACTTCTATTGCTGCTACTAAAACTAATGCTATGACAACCACTACTACAACAATAACAACTACTACTACCACCACCACCACTACTACTACTGCTATTTTTGCTACTACTATAACTACTGTGGCACTTACTACTGATATTTCCACTGTTACTGCTACTACTTTTGCTCCTATTACTACCTTACCTACTAAAATTACTAACCCAATTACTACTACAGCTAGTATTACTGCTACTCCTACTAAAACTACTGCTACTACTACTACTTCTGTTACTACTTGTATCACCACCACTACTACTACTGCAACTACTATAACTCCTACTATTGTCACTACTACCACTACTTCTACTACTATGGCTACTAGTGCTACTACTATTACTATGACTGCTACTACGGCTACTACAACAACAACTACAACTACTGCTACTGCTGCTGCTGCCATAACGTCTACTACTACTACTACAACTACTGCTGCTACAAATACCACTACTACAACAACTACTACCACTGCTACTACTACTACTACTACTACTACTACTACTACTACTACTACTACTACTACTACTACT
>RXID01022301.1:439109-556609 GCA_005019695.1 Trichopus zeylanicus subsp. travancoricus | reverse complement strand
GTCACAATAATAGCAACAATAGTAGAAGTTGGAGCAGCAGTTATAGTAGTAGTAGTAGTACCTGTAGTAGAAGGAGTAGTAGTAGTAGCTGTAGTAGTAGTATTAGGAAAAGTAGTAAGAGTAGTGGTAGCAGTAGAAGCAGTATGACTATAGTTGTATTAGCAGTAGAAGTAGTAGTAGTAATAGTAGTAGTAGTAGTAGCAGTAGCAGTAGTGGCAGCAGCAGCCGCAGTTGTAGTAGTAGTAGTAACAGTAGTAGTTGTAGCAGTAGTAATAGTAGTGGGAGTGGTAGTAGTAGCAGCAGCCGTCATCGTAGAAGTTATAATAGAAGCAATACTAGTAGCGGTAGTTATTGTAGTAGTAGTAATAGTAGAACTAGTCGCTGTAGCAGTGGCAGCAGTAGTAGTTGTAGTATCAAAGTAGTCACAATAGTATTTATAGTTGTATTAGTAGTAGTCGTAGTAGTAGTTGTAGTAATATTAGTAGTAGTAGTTGTTGTTGTTATAATAGTTGTAACAGTAGTGGTAGTGGTAGTTGTAGTTGTTGTAGTAGCAGACGCAACACCAGTTGTAGTAGTTGTAGTAGTAGTAGCAATAGTAGTGGTAGTACTAGTATTGGCCGTAGAAGTAGTAGTAGTAATAGTAGTTGTTGTTGTACTAGTAATAGGAGGGGTAATAGTAGTAATAGTAGTGGTAGTAGTTGAAGTAGTAGTAATTGTTGTACTAGTAGTAATAGAGTATTAGTAGAAATTGTAGTAGTAATAGTAGTAGGAGTAGTAGTTGTAGGAGTTGGAGTAGGAGTTGGATTGTTAGTAGTAGTTGTTGTTGTAGTTGTAGTTGTTGTTGTTGTTGTTGTAGTAGTAGTAGCAGCAACAACAGTAGAAGTAGTAGTTACAGAAGTAAGAGTAGTAGAAGTAGTAGTAGTGGTAGTAGGAGTAGAAGCAACAATAGTAGAAGCAGTAGTTACAGTAGTAATAGCAGTAGTAGTAGTAGTGGTAGTAGTAAGCAACAACAATAGCCGTAGTAGTATTAGTATTAGTAATGGTAGTATTAATAGTAGTAATAGCAGTTGTATTAGTAGCATTTGTACTAGAAACAGAAGTAGCAAAAGCAATACTAATAGTACTGTAGCTGCAGCAGCAGCAGTAGTACTAATAATAATAGAAGTAGTAGTAGTGGTAGTTGAAACTGCTATAATAGTAGTAGTAGTAGCAGTAGCAGTAGTTGTACCAGTAGTGGCAGTAGTCGCAGTAGTAGCAATTGTTGTTGTTGTAGTAGTAGTAGTTGTTGTAGTTGTAGCAGTAGTAGAAGTAGTAGTAGTAGTCGGTGGTAGTTGCAGTAGTAGTTCTAGCAGTAGTAGTAGCAGTAGCAGTAGTAGTAGTTGTTGTAGTTATCGTATATTTCATAGTAGTGGTTGTTGTAACAGTTGTAGAAGAAGTTGTAGTAGTAGCAGAACTAGTAGATGTGGAAGTAGTAGTAGTACTAGTAGCAGTTGTAGCAGTTACAGTAGTAGCAATTGTATTGGTAGTCGCAGCAACAGTAGTAGTAGTTGTAGTAATTGTAGTAGCGGTTGTTGAAGTAGCAATATTAGTAGTAACATTAGTGGTAGTATTGGTAGTAGTAGTACTAGTAGCCATGTACCAGTAGTAGTAGTAGTAATAGTAGTAGTACTAGTAATAGTAGTTGTAGTAAGTAGCTCTAGTAGCAGCCGCACTTGTAGCTGAACAAATAGTTGTAGCAGATACTACTTCTGCTACTACTACTACTAATACTATCAGTACTACTTCTACTGTTACTACTATTGCTACTACTTCTGCGGCTACTACTACTTGTAACACACCTGCCAAAACTACTACTATTACTAATAGTACTACTATGATTACTACTACTACAACAATTAATACTACTACTATTATTTCAACAGCTACTACTACAACTGCTATTACTACAACTACAACTATTACATTTATTACTACCACTACTACTACTAGTACGACTGCTACTGTTGCTGCCTCTAATGCTGCTGCTGCTAGTATTACTAATGTTGCTACTATTATTACTACTGCTACTACTACGACTACGAGTGCAGCTGCAACTTCTACTATTACAACTACTATCGCCACAATTACTACTACGATTGCTATTACTACTACTATTACTACTGTTACTGCTACTACTGCTTCTAATACTACTACAACTATTACTACTCCTGCTTCTACTACTACTACTACTATTACTAATGCTGCTACTACTGCCGCAACTGCCACTACTATTGCCACTACTACTGCTACTACTGTTACTACTTCTGCTGCTCCTACTACAGCTACTACTACTGCCACTACCACTACAAGTACTAACTACTACAACTGCTACTACTACTGATACAACTCTACTACTACTACTACTACTGTTGTTTTTGTTGTTGCTATTGCTACTCCTGCTACTACTATTACTACTACTACTACTACTACAACAACTATTATTGCTACTATTGCCACTACTACTGCTACTATTGCAACACCTACAGCTACTACTACTACTGCCGCTGTTACTGCTTCTACTAATACTACTACTACTAATACTGCTACTACTCCTACCATAGCAGCTACTACCACTACTACTACCACTCTTACTTCAACTACTACTACAGCTGCTACTACTGCTCATGCAACTACTACTACTGCTACTACTTCAACTACTACTACTGTTGCTGTTGTTCCAATTGCAACTACTAATACTACTACTACTACTACTGTAACGGCTCCAATTACTACTTCTACTACTACTACTACAGCTGCTACTACTACCACAACAACAACTACTACTATTACTACTATTGCTACTAATAGTACAACTATAGCAACTACTACTACTAATAGTACTACTATTGCGGCAACTTCTACAACTGCTACTACTATTGCTGCTGCTACTACTACTACTACTACTACTACTACTATTACTATTACTACTACTGATGCTACTACTAGTACTCCAACAAGTACTACTATTACTACTGCTGCTGCTACTACTGCTACTATCGCTACATCTGCTACTTCTACTACAACAACTACTACTGCTACTGCCACTATAAGTACTAACTACTACTACAATTGTTGCTACTAATGATGCTGCTTCTACTATTACTACTGCTGCTACTGCTACTATTACTACTACTACTGCTGCTACTACTACTTCTACTACAGCCACTGCTGCTGCTACTATTGCAACAACTACTGCCACTGCCACCATAACTGCTGGTTGTAGTAGTAGTTTTTGTTGTATTAGTATTAGTAGTAGGAGTAGTAGGAGTAGTAGCTGCAATAGAAGTCGTATTAGTATGAGTAGTAGTAGTACCAGTATTAGTAGGAGTATTGGTTGAAGTAGTAATTGAAGTAGTAGTTGAAATAGTAGTTGTAGTAATAGTAGTAGTTATCGTTGTTGTTGTAGTAGTAGTCATTTTAGTAGCAGTAGTAGTAGTTGGAGTAGGGGTTAGTACGAGTAGTAGGAGGAATAGAAGCAGTAGGATTTGGAGTAGGAATAGCAGTGCAAAAAGTAGTTGTAGTTGTTGCAGCAGAAATAGTAGCAGTAGTAGTAGGAGGAGTAGTAGTAGTCATTGTAGTAGCAGAAGTAGTAGCAGTAGTAGCAGTAATAGATGTAGCAACATCAGTAATAGTAGTAGTAGTAGTAGGAGTAGTAGTAGAAATCAGAGTAGTAGAAGTAGTAGTTGTAGTAGTAGTAGTAGTCATAGTTGTATTAGTAGTAGTTGTCATTGTTATTGTTGTAGCAGTAATAGTAGTAGCAGTTGTAGTACTAGTAGTAGTAATAGTAATAGTAGTGGAAGTAGCAATAGCAGTACTAGTAGCAGCAGCATCAGTCATAGTAGTAGTAATGGTAATAGAAGTAGAAGTAGTAATAGTAGTACTAGTAGCAGCAACATCAGTAGTAGTAGTAGTAGCAGTATTACAAGTTGTAGTAGTAGCAATAGTACTAGAAGTAGTTGTAATAGTGGAAGTAGTAGTAGCTGTAGTAAGTGTAGCAGTTGTTGTAGTAGTCGAGGAAGTATTAGGAGAAGTAGTAGTTTTAGCAGCAGCTGCAATAGTTGTAGTAGTAGTAGTAGTGGTAGTAGTAGTAGTAGTTGTTGTAGTAGTAGTGTGGTAGTAGTCACAGTAGCAGTCAAAGTAGCTGTCGCTGTAGTGTGCAGTAGTAGTAATAGTTGCAGCAGTAGTAATAGTTATAGTTGTAATAGTACTACTACTAGTAGTAGTATTAGTGGTAGTAGTTATAGGAGGAGGAGTACTAGTTATAATATTGGTAGTATTTGTACCACTAGTAGTAGTTGTAGTAGTAGTTGGTGTTGTAGTTGTAGGTGTAGTAGTAGTAGCAGCAGTAGTAGTAGTGCAAGTAGTGGTGGTGGTGGTGGTGGTGGTGGTGGTGGTGGTAGTAGTAGTAGTAGTAGTAGTAGTTATTGTTGTTGTAATAGTAGTTATGGAAGTAGTAGCAGTGGTAGTAGTATGAGCTGGAGTAGGAGCTGTAGTTGGCGTAGTAGTAGTTGGAGGAGTAGTAGTAGCAGTAGGAGCAATAGGAGTAGTAGTAGTAGCAGTGGTAGGAGTAGGAGTAGGAATATTTGTTGTTGTTGTAGTAGTAGTAGTAGTAGGAGCTGCAGCAACATCATCTGTAGTTGGAATAGTAGCAGTTGGAGCAACAGTAGTAGAAATAATAGTAGTTTTACGAGTCGTATTCATACCAGTAGTTGTAGTTGTAACTACTGTGTGGTAGTAGCAGCAACAGTAGTAGTTGTAGTAGAAGTAGTTGTAGTGGCAGCAGTAGTAGTATTAGTAGTAGAAGCAATAGTAGTAATAGTAGCAGTAGGTGTTGTAGTAGAAGTAGTAGTAGTTGTAGTAGTATTAGTATTAATATTATCAGCAGTAGTAGAAGCAGCAGCAACAGTGGTAGTAGTAGTTGTTGTTGTTGTAATGGGGGTAGTTGTTATAGTAGTAGTAGTAGTTGTAGTTGTAGTAGTTGTAGTAGCAGCAGCAGCAGTAGTAGTAATAATAGTAGTAGTAGTTGGAGTAGAGTAGTAGTAGTAGTAGTAGTGGTAGTAGTAGCAGTAGTAGTAGTGTTAGTGTTAGTAGTAAGAGTAGGAGTAGTTGCAGTTGCAATTGTACTAATTGTTGAAGTGGTAGTAGTAGTAGTTGTTGTTGTTGATGGTGGTGGTGGTGTTGTTATTATAGTGGTAGTGGTAGTAGTAGTAGCAGTAGTAGTAGTAATAGTAGTAATAGGAGGAGTTGGAGTAGGAGTAGTAGTAGGCTTAGTTGTTGTAGGAATAGGTGTAGTAGAATAAATAGGACTAGTTGTAGCAGTAGTAGTTGGAGTAGGAGTAGTAATAGGAGTAGTCGTAGGAGTAGTAGTTGTTGTTGTAGTAGGAGTGGCAGTAGTAGTAGAACAGTAGCAATAGTTGTTGTAGTAGTAGTAGTAGGAGCTGTTGTAGCAGCAACAACAACAACAATAGTAGTAGTAGTAGTAGATGTAGTAGTAGTACTAGTAGATGTAGTAGCAGTAGTGGTAGATGTAGTAGTAGTAGTAGTAATAGTAGTGGTAGTAGTAGTGCAGTAGTAGCCATAGCAGTTGTAGTAGTAGTAGTGGCAATAGTAGTAGTTGTAATAGTAGTTGCACTACTAGTAGAGGCAGTAGTAGTTGTTGTCATAGCAACTGAAGTAATAGTGGTGGTGCTAGTAGCAATAGTAATTGCAGTTGTAGTTGCAATAGTAGCAGTAGTGACAGTAGTAGTAGTAGTAAAATAGTACTAGTAGCCATAGTATTTGAAGTAGTAGTACCAGTTGTGGTACTAATAGTAGCAGCAGCGGAAGTAGAGCAGCACGAGCCATACTAGCCGTAGTAGTAGTATAAGTAGCAGTTGTAGATATACGAATGGCAGTACTAGCAGTAGCAAGAGAAGTAGGATCAATAGTAGTAGTGGTGTCATTAGCAGCAGCTGTAGGAGCAGTTGTAGTAGCAGCCGCCGCATCAGCAACAACAATTGTAATTGTAGTAGTAGTAGAAGTAGTAGTAGTAGCAGAAAATGTAGGAATAGTAGTATTAGTTGTTTTGGTGGTTGTTGTAGCAGCAGCAATAGTAATAGTTTTAGTAGTAGCAGCAGTAGCATAAGGAATAGCAGTAGTATCAGTTGTACTAGTAGAATGTAGCAGTAGTCTTAGCATTAGTTGTAGAAGTAGTAGTAGCAGTAGCTGGTGTAGTACTAGTAATAGTAGTAGTAGTAGTAGTAGTAGTAGTAGTTGTAGCAAGAGTAGCTATAAATGTAGTAGTAGCAGTAGCAACAACAACAACAGCAGCAGCAGTAATGATAATAGTAGTAGTAGTAGTTGAATTAGTATTAGCAGTAGCAGCAGCAGCAGTAGCAGTAGTAGGAGTGTTTGGAGTTCTAGTATTATTACGAGTAGCAGTAGTTGTAATAGTAGTGGTAGGAGTAGTAGGAGGAGGAGGAGTCATAATTGTGGCAGTAGTAACGGTAGTAGTAGTAGTCGTAGTACCAGCAACAGTACTAGTAGTATTGGTACTAGTAGCAAGAGTGTAGTAGTAGTAGTAGTAGGAGTTGTAGTCATAGAAGTTGTAAGAGTTTTTGGATTAGTAGCTAGTTGTAGAAGTTCGAGGAGTATTAGGAGTAGTTGTAATGGTAGTAGTAGTAGTAGGAATAGTACTAGTAGTAGAAGGAGGAGTGTTAGTATTAGTAATAGTAGTAGTAGTAGTGTTAGTATTATTAGTCATAGTAGTTGAAGTAGTAGTAGTAGTAATTGTACTAGTAGTAGAAGTAGCAGTTGTATTAGTAGTAGTAGTTTTTGTTGTTGTTGTAGTACTTGTAGTTGTTGTTGTTATTGTTGTTGAAGTAGTAGCGGTATTAATAGTAGCAATAGTAGTAGTAGGAGTAGTACTTGGCATAGTAGTAGTTGGAGCAGGTATAGTAGTAGTTGTAGGAGTAGTTGTAGAAGTTGGAGTTATATTAGGAGTAGCAGTAGCAGTAGTAGTAGGAGTAGTAGGAGGAGTAGTAGTAGTAGTAGTAGGAGTAGGAATAGTAGTAGTAGTAGTTGTTGTTATTATTGTAGTAGTAGTTGTTCTTGTTGTAGAAGTAGTAGTAGTAGTAGTAGTGTGAGCATTAATTGCAGCAGTACCAGTAGTAGTTGGGGTTGTAGTAGTGGCAATTATACTAGTAGTATAAGTAGTAGTAGTGGTAGTAATTGTAGTCGTAGTAGCAGTACCAATAGCAGTAGTCATAGTAGTTGGAGTTGTAGTAGTAGTAGCAATAGTAGTAGTAGTAGTCGTAGTAGTAGTAGTAGTAGTAGTAGTAATAGTAATAATAATAGCTGTAGTTGTAGTAGCAATAGTAGTGGTAAGATTTGGAGTAGGGGTAGTAGTAGGAGTTGTAGTAGTTGGAGTAGGGGTAGTAGTAGTAGTAAGAGTTGTAGTCGGAGTAGTAGTAGCAGTACTAGGAGCAGTAGTAGTAGCAGTATTTGTAGTAGTAGTTGTTGTTGTAGTAGCAGTAGCTGCAGTAGTGATAGTTGTCGTAATAGTAGTAGTAGTAGTAGTAGTAGCCATAGTAGTAGTAGTAGTAGTAGTAGTAGTAGTAGTAGTAGTAGTCGTAGTCGTAGTAGTAGCAGCAGCAGCAGTAGTAGTAGTA
Source organism: Trichopus zeylanicus subsp. travancoricus (assembly GCA_005019695.1). NCBI lineage: Eukaryota > Viridiplantae > Streptophyta > Magnoliopsida > Dioscoreales > Dioscoreaceae > Trichopus > Trichopus zeylanicus. The sequence goes on along the minus strand of RXID01022301.1, from coordinate 548,921 downwards.
GTAGTAGCAGCAGCAGTAGCAATAGTAGCAGTAGTAGGGGGAGGAGTGTTTGAAGTATTTTATTAGTACGATTAGTAGTAGTAGTAGTGGCTGTAGGAGTTGTAGTAGTAGTAGTGTAATTAGTAGTAATAGTAGTTGTAGTTGTAGTAGTAGTGGTGGTAGTAGTAGTAGTGATTATAGGAGTGTAGTTGCAGTAGTTGTAATGGGAGTAGTTGTATTTGAAGTTGTCAGTGTGTTTGTAGTAGTAGTAGTAGTAGTAGTAGTAGTAGTAGTAGTAGTAGCAATAGTAGTAATAATAGTAGTAGTAGCTGTAGTAATAATTATAGGAGTGTTAGGAGTAGTAATATTAGTAGTAGGAATAGTAGTATAATAAGAGTTGTTGAAGTTGATGTTGTTGTTGTAGTAGTAATACTAGTTGTAGTAGTAGTAATTACAGGAGTTGCAGTGAGTAGGAGTAGTAGTAGTAGCAGTAGCAGTAGTCGGAGTAGGAGTAGTAGTGGTTGTGGTGGAAGTACTAGTAATAGTAGCAGTAGTTGTAGTAGTAGTAGTATTCGTAGCTGTAGAAGAAGCAATTGCAGATGTACTCGCAGCAGCAGCATTAGTAGTAGCACTAGTAGTAGTTGTTGTTGTTACAGTAGCAGTAGCAGTAATATTAGTAGGAGTGGTAGTAGGAGTTGAGGTTATGGCAGTTGTGGTAGTAGTAGTTGTAGTAGTGGTAGTACTAGGAGTAGTAGTAGGAGTTGGAGTTGGTGTTGGAGTAATAGTAGGAGTTGTACTAGTAGTAGTAGATGTAGTAGTAGTTGTTGAGATAGTAGTAGTAGTAGTAGTAGGAGTATTAGTAGTAATAGTTGTGGCAGCAGTAGTTGTAGTTGTAGTAGTGCTAGTAGTAGTGGTAGCAGTAGTTGTAGTAGCAGTAACAATAGTGGTAGATGTAGTAGTTGTAGTAGTAATAGAAGTCATAATAGTAGTATGAGTGACAGTAGCAGTAGTAGTAGTAGTTGAAGTAGTAGTAGTAGTAGTAGCAGAAGTGGTATGAGTAGAAGAAGTAGTAGTAGTATTGGTTGTTGTAGTAGTAGTAGCAGTTGCAACAGCAGTAGTAATATTTGTATTAGGGGTGGTGGTGGTAGTAGTAGTAGTAGTAGTATTAGTAGTAGTATTACTAGTATGTGGGAGTTGTAGTTGTAGTAGTAGTCAGTGTTGTTGTAGTAGTAATGGGAGTTGTAGTTGTTGGTGAAGTGGTAGCAATAGCAGTAGTAGTTGTAGTAGTAGTAGGAGTTGGGAGTAGGAGTAGGAATTGCAGTAATCGTAGTAGTAGTAGGAGCAGGAGCAGGAGTTGGAATAGTAGTATACGTAGTAGTAGTTGTTGTAGTTGACATAGTAGTCGTAGTGGTAGTTTTTCTTGTAGTAGCAGTAGTAGGAATAGTAGTAATAGTTATTGTTGTAGTAGTAGTAATAGTAGTAGTAGTAGTAACAGTTGTAGTTGCAGTGATAGTAATAGTCATACTAGTTGCAGTAGTTGTAGTAGTAGGTGTTGTAGTAGTAGTAGTAGCAGTTGTAGTTGTTGGAGTAGTGGTAGCAGCCGTACTAGTAGTTGTAGTAGCAATTGGAGTTGGAGTAGGATTAGCAGTGGGACTTATAGTAGTTGGAGTAGTGGTAGCAACAATACTAGTAGTTGTAGTAGCAGTAGGAGTTGAAGTAGGGGTAGGAATAGTAGTAGTCGTAGTAGTAGTAGTAGGAGTTGTAGGAGTTAAGAGTAGTAGTAGTAGCAATAGTAGTAGGAGTCGGAATAGTAGTAGAGGTTGTAGTAGTAGTAATAGTTGCAGTAGTTGTGGTAGTAGTAGTAATTATTGTTTTTCTAGTAGTAGCAATAGGAATAGTAGCAGCAATGATAGTAGTAGTATTCGTAGTAGTTATAGTAGTAGTTGTTGTTGTAGTAATAGTAATAGTAGTTGTAGTTGTCGTAGTTGGAGTTGTAGTAAGAGTATACTGCGAGTCGTTGATGGAGTAGGATTAGTAGGAGTAGTAGGAGCAGCAGTAGTAGTTGTAGGGTTAGTGTTATTACTATTGCTTCGTCTGCAAATGCTACTACTACAGCTGGCACTATTACTATTACCACTACTACTGCGACTACGGTAATTTCTACTGCTACTACTACCACTACGGCAACTACTACTACGAGTACTCCTGCTACTCCTACTATTCCAACAACTATTATTTTTCATGATGATACTTGCGCTACTACTATCACTACTACTACGAGTACTCCTCCTACTATTGCTACTACTGCTACCCCTACTAGTACGATTGCTGCCCCTACATCCGCCAATATCGCACCAACTACTACTATTATAGCTGCTAGTACTCCCACTGCTACTGCGACTACTACAACTACTACTCCTTCTCCTATTACTTCTACTGCTACCACTACTACTACTACTGCTGTTGTAACTTCTACTAGTACTACTACTGCTACAACTGCTGCTACTACACCAACTTCTACTACCACTATTGCTACTACTACTGCTACTACTACTTCTACTACAACTCCCGCTGTTATTACTCCAACCACTACTACTACTGCTCCTACAATTACCACCACCACTACTACTACTTTTGAGGCAACTATTGATGCTATTACTATTACTACTACTACTACGACTTTTGCTCCTACTTCTACTACTACAACGGATGGCACAACTAGTACTGCTACTACTACTACCACTTCTGCTACTACTTCTATTGCTGTTGCAGCTACTGTTATGACAATTACAACTACTGCTACTTCTGCCACTGCTGCGACTTCTACTACTATTACTAGTACTTCTACTTCAACTATTGCTACTGCTTCTACTGCTACTACTCCAACTACTGTTGCTACTACTGCTACTTCTACTTCATCCATTACAACAACTACTATTATTACTATTGCTACTACTATTATTGTTACTACTACTGCAACTACTACTTCTGCTACAAATACTACTACTACTATTGTTGCTGTTACTACTACTCCTGCTACAACTACTACTACAATTAATATTACAACAATAACAACAACAACTACTACTACCACTACTACTAATGCTGATACTCCTACTACGACTACTTCCCCCACTACTATTACAACTACTACTACAATTTCTACAAGCTCAACAACTAATACTACTACTAATACTACTACTTCTATTACAAATACAACAACTACAACTACTCTAACTAATACTACTACAACTATTGCTACTACTACTAAGGTACTATTACAACTACCACTACTGCTATTTCTTCTTCTTCTTCTACTTCTATTACTATTACTACTACTACTACTAGTACTACTACAATTACTACTATTACTACTACTACTAATTACTTCTGCAACTATTTCTGCTACAACTACAATAACTAATACTTCAACTACTACTACTACTGTTACAACTACAACTACTACTCCTACTACTACTGCGACTAGTTCTACTACTACTACTAGTACTATGTATACTATTGCTACTCCTACCCCAACTCCTACTCCTACTCCTACTACTATAACTTTTACTACTACAACTACCACTACTATTGCTCCTGCAACTTTTACTATTACTACTACTACTACAACTGCTACTATGATTACTGTTGCTACTACTATTATTTCTACTACTACTACTATTACTAACAATACTACTACTACAACTGCTACTATGATTACTATTGCTACTACAATTATTTATACTACTACTAGTATTACTAACAATACTATTACTGTGATAACTACCACTACTATTGCTACTACTGCTTCTACTCTCACTACTGCTACAACTAGTACTGCTACTTCTACTACTAATACTGCTACTACGACTGCTACTATTACTTCTACAGCCATTGTTGCTATTGCAACAATAACTTCTACTGCTATTGCTATTGCAACTACTACTGCTACTACTACAACTACTGCTACTAATGCTACTGCTACTACTATTGTAATAACTACTGCCACTATTACTGCTTCTGCTACTATTACTACAACTACTACTGCTACTACTACTACTGCTAATACTACTACTAATACTACGACTACTACAATACTACTACTACTACTACTACTACTACTACTAGTCCAACTACTTCACTTACAACAACTACTACTACAACTACTCGTACTACTACAACAATAACTACTATTACTACTAATACTGCTACTCCTACCACAACTCCTACTATTACTACTACTACTACGACTTTTAAAACTGCAACTACTACTACTACAACTACTGCTGACAACTAAAACTACTATGACCACTACTACAACAACAGCTACTACTATTGCTAGTACTACTACCACAACAACAACAACTACTATACTATTACTACTATAACTACTGCTACTACTGCCACTACTATGACTACTCCTACAACTACTCATACTACTGCTGCTACTAGTACTCCAACTTCTCCACCTCCTACGCCAGCTACTACTTATACTCCTACTACTATTACTTCTACCAATACAACTATTATAGCTACTACACCTACTACTACTCCTAAAACTACTACTACTTCAACTACTACTACTATTGTTGTTGTTGCTGCTGCTACAACTGCTACTACTACCACAACTTCGGCAACTATTGCTTCTACTGCTACTTCTACTGCTATCACTACTACTATTGCTACTACTACTACTACTACTATTATTACTACTGCTACTACTGCTACTACTACTACTACTACTAATACTACTTCCACTACTACGACACTACTACTGCTTCTACTACTACCACTATTGCTACTACTACCACTGCAACCACTACTAGTTCAACTATTCCTACTACTACTACTACTATGACTTCTCTTACTACTCCTACAACCACTACTGCTACTACTACCGCTACTACAATTCCAATGGCTACACATACTGCTACATCTACTACTATAGCTGCTACTACTCCCACTATTACTCCTCGTCCTACTGCTATTGCTACTACTAGTACTACTACTGCTACCGCTACTACTGCTGCAACTACTACTGCTACTACTACTACGAATACTCCAACTGCTACTTCCACTATTGCTACTGCTACTATGACCACAACTACTACTGCTATTATTACTACTACACCTACTACTACTTGTACTACTCCTGCTAATAATACTTCTGCTATGCCTCCTACTACTACACCGACTACTACAACTCCTACTACTATGACACCTACTACTTCTCCAATAATTACCACTTCTCCTGCTAGTACGACAACTACCACTACTACTACTGCTCCTACTCCTATTGCTACAACTACTACTTCTGCGACTACTATTTCCACTATGGTTACTACTATTAGTACTACTACTACAACTACTACTATTATTGCTAGTATAACTACTGCTACTTCTGCTATTACTACTGCTACTACTACTATTATTACTATTGCAACTACTACTGCTGCTACTGCTACTACTACTATAGCTACTACTACCACTATTGCTACTACTGCTACTACTACTTCTACAACTACTACTATACTCCTACTACTAATGCTACTATTATAACAATAACTACTGCAACTAGTACTGTTATTACTGCTTCCTTTCCTACTACTTGTCATATTGCGGTAGCTTCTAGAACTCCTAATAATCTTCTACTACAACTACTATTATACTACTACATCCACTACTACCACTGCTGCCATGACTCATAATGCCAATCCTATAACTACCACAATTACTACTATTATGACAACTACTGCTACAACTACTACAATGACTACTACTACAACTACTACTCCTAATACAACAATTGCTACTACTGCTACTGCTACTACTACTATTACTATAACTCCTAGCACTACGCATACTACTACTACTGCTGCCGCTGCTGCTACTACTACTACTACTCTGACACCTACTATTACTGTTATAACTACTACTCCTACTACTACAACTACTCCTAATGCTACTACCGCCAATGTGAATATCACTACAACTATAACTACTACTACTACTTCTACTACTGCTACTTCTACTACTAGTATTACTCCTTCGACTGCTATTACTATTGCTACAGCTACTACTATGACTTTTACTATTGCTACTGCTACTACTGCTACTGCAACTACTTCTACTACTACTGCTACTACCACTACCAATCTTGCTACAACAATAGCTAATACTACCACTACTGCTACTACTGCTACTACTACTACTAGTGCTACTAGTAATGCTACTACTGCTACTACTGCTACTACAACTGCCACTACTACTTCTACTACCAACACTCCTTCGACTACTACTGCTACTACTACTACCACTACTGCTACAGCTATTCCTGCAACTATTGCTACTGCTTTTGCTACACCGTTGCTATTAGTACTACAGTTATTGCCCAAAGTAGTAGCAGAAGCAGTCATAGTAGTGGTAGCAGTAGTAGCCGTAGTAGCACTAGTAGTAGTAGTAGCAGTCATAGCAGTAGTAGTAAAAGTAGTAGTAGTAGTGTAGTTCTAATAGTAGTAGAAGTAGTAGTAGTACTACTAGTAGTGGTAGTACTACTACTAGCATTACAAGTGATAGTGGTAGCAATAGTAGTGTTAGTAGGAGTAGCAATAGTAGTAGTAACAAAAGCAGTGTTAGTAGTTGTAGTAGATGTAAAAGTAGTAATAGTAGTTGTTGTAGTAGTAGTAGTAGCAATAGTAGTATTTGTAGTAGTTGCAGTAGTATTAGCAGTAGTAGCAGTGGTAGCTGTAGTAGCAGACATGGTAGTGGTAGTAGTAGTAGTAGCATCAATTTTTGTAGTAGCAATAGTGGTTGTAGTAGTAGTGGTCATTGTAGCAGAAGTAGCAAAAGTAAAAGTAGTAGTAATAATAGTAGAAGAAGTAGTAGTTGTAGTAGTAGTAGGAGGAGGAGTAGTTGTACTAGTAGTAGTAGTAGTACACTAATAGTAGTTGTAGCAATAAGAGTAGTAGTAGCAGTAGTAGTAGCAGAAGGAGTAGTAGTAGTAATAGCAGTTGTAGCTGCAATAGTAGTAGTAGGAATAGGTGTAGGAGAAATTATAGAAGTAGGTGTAGTATTAGGAGTAGCCATAGCAGTAGTAGTAGTATTAGTAGTAGTAGCAATAGTAGCAGTAGCAGTAGTCATTATAGCAAAAATAGTAGTAGTTGTAATGGTAGAAGCAATGCTAGCAATAGTAGTAGCAAAAGTAGTAGTAGTAGTATCAATAGCAGCAATAGTCATCACAGTAGTTGTAGCAGTATTAGCAATCAAAGCAGCAGCAGCAGTAGTAATAGTAGTAGTAGCAGCAATAGCAGTTGAAAAATTAGTAGTAGTTGTACTATTAGTAATAGTTGTAGTACTATTAGTATTTGCAATAGAATTATTAGTAATAGTCGTATCATGGAATTAGAATTAGTTTTAGTAGTATTTATAGTAGCAGAAGCTGTAGTAGTAGTAGCAGCAACAACAGCAAGAGTGGTTGTAGTAGTTGTAGTAGTAGTAGTAGCAGTAGTAGGAGTAGCAGTAGAAGTAGCAGTAGGAGTAATAGAGGCAGCAATAGTAGTAGCGGAAGTCATAGAAGTAGTAGTAGTAATAGTAGTTGTAGTTGTAATTGTAGTAGACGTAGTGTAGCAGGAGCAGGACTAGTGGTGCTATTAGTAGTAGTAATAGTAGCAGTAGTAATAATACTAGTAGTGCTACTAATATAAGAAGTAGTAGTAGTAGTAGTAGCAATAGTAGTAATAGTAGTTGAAGTAATTGTAGTAGTAGCAGCAATAGTGGTATCAGTAGTAGTATCAATAGCAGCAGAAGTAGCAGTAGCAACAGTAGTAGCACTAGTAGTAACAATAGTAGCTACTGTAGCCCTAGTAGTAGTAGTAGCAATAGTAGTAGTAGCAGTGGTAGCAGCAGCAACAGTAGCCGCAGTAGTAGGAGTAGTAGTAGTAGTACAATGGTAGTAGCAGTAGTAGCACTAGTAAAAGCGGTAGGATTGGCGGTAATATTAATATCAGTAGTACAAATGGTGGTAGTAGTATATGCTGAAGTATTAGTGGTGTGGTAGTAGTAGTAGCAATAATAATTATAGTGGGTGATGTAGTGGTAGTTGTAGTAGTAGCATCAACAACAATAATAGCAGGAGCAACAACAGCAAAAGTAGTAGTAGTAGTAGTAGCAATAGCAGTATAGTACTAGTAGTAGCACCAGTTGTAGTAGTAGTAATAGTAGTAGTAGGAGTAGTAGTAGTTGTTGTGGTAATAGTAGTAGAAGTAGTAATAGTAGTATTAGTAGTAGTAGTAGTACTAGTAGGTGAAGTTGTAGGAGTAGTTGTCGTAGTATTAGTAGCAGCAGTAGTAGTAATAGATGACATAGTAGTAGTAGTATCCATCGCAGCGATAATAATAGTATTAGTAATAGTAGTAGTGGTAGTAGCGGTAGCATCAACAACAACAGTAGTAGTCGTAATAGAAGCTGGAGCAGTAGTTGTAGCAGTAGTAAGAGTAGTAGTAGTAGGCGCTAGAATAGTAGAAGTTGTAGTGGTAATAGTGAAAAGAGAAGGAGTAGTAGTTGTGGTAATAGAAGTAATAGTAGTTGCTGTTGTTGTTGTGGTCATAGTAGTACTTGTAGTAGTAGCAATAGTAGTTAGCAGTAGTAATTGCAGTAGTCGTAGGTGTAGTAGTAGCTATAGGAGTAGTACTACTAGTAGTAGTAGTCGTAGCAACAGTAGGAGTAGTTGTGGTACAAGTAGTAGTAGTAGTGGTAGTAGTAGTTCTAGAAGTAATAGTAGTAGTAGTACTGGTAGCAGTAGTAGCAGTTGTAATAGTAGTGGTAGTACTAGTAGGAATAGTAGTAGTAGTAGTTGTAGTAGTAATAAGTGTAGAAGTCTGCCTAGTAGTCGAGGTCATAGTAATAGTAGTATTTGTTATAGTAGTAGTAATAGTTGTTGTAATAGTAGTAGTGTTAGTTGTTGTAGTAGCAGTAGTGGTTGTTGTTGTAGTAGCAACAGTAGTAGTAGTAGTAGTAGTAGTAGTAGTAGTAGTTGTTGTTGTTGTTATTATTGTTGTTGTAGTAGTAGTGGTAGTACTAGGAGTAGCAGTAGTGCTAGAAGTAGTAGCAGTAGTAGTAGCAGTAGTTACAGCAATTGTACAGGTAGATGTAGCGGCAGGAGTACTTGTCAAAGTGTACTAGTAGTAGCACTAGAAGCTATAGGAGCTGCTATAGTAGTAGTAAAAGTAGCAATAGTAGAGGATGTAGTTGTGGTTGTAGCAGCAGGAGCAACAGTTGCTGCAGCAGCCAAAGTAGTCGCAGTAGCAGTAGTAGTACTACTAGTAGTAGTAATGTTAGTAGTATTAGTAGTAGTAGGAGTAGGAGTAGCAGCAATAGCAATAGTAGTAGAAGTTGCAACAATAGTCGTAATAGTAATAGTTATAGCAGTAGTCGCAGTGGTTGTAGTAACAGATGTAATAGTAGCAGTCGTAGTAGTAGTAGTAGCAGTCGTAGTAGTAGTAGTAGCAGTAATAAGCATAGTAGTAATTCTAGTAGTAGTAGTAATAGAAGGTGTAGTTTAAGGAGTAGGAGTTGGAGTATACGTAGTAGAGGTAGTAGTAGTACTAGTAGTAGTTGTTATTGTTGTTGTAGTAGTAGTAATAGTAGTAGTAGTATTAGTAGTAGTAGTTTTAGTAATAGTAGTAGTAGTATTAGTAGTAGTAGTTTTCGTAATAGTAGTAGTAGTAGTAGTAGTAGTAGTAGTAGTTTTCGTAATAGTAGTAGTATTTATTGTAGTACTAGGAGTTGAAGCTGTGGCAGCAATAGTAGAAGAAGTTGTAGTAGTGGCAATAGTAGCAGTTCTAGTAGCAGTAGTAGTAGAAGAAGTAGTTGTCATAGTAGTTGTAGTAGTCGTAATGCAAATACTAGTAGAATTGGTAGTAGTAGTACTAGTTGTTGTAGTAGTAGTAATAACAATAGAAGCAGTACCAACAATAGCAGTCGCAGTAGTGGTAGTAGCGGTAGTAGTAGTAGTTACATTAGTAATCGCAATAGCTGGAGTAGTAGCTGTAGTAGTAGTAGTAGTAGTAGTAGTAGTAATTGTAGTAGAATCAGTCATTGCAATTGTAGTAGTAATAGTAGTAGTAGTGGTAGCAGTTATAGCAGTAGTAGTATTTGTAGCAATGGGTGTAGTAGTGGTAGTACTAGTAGTCGCAGCAGCAGCAGCAGCAGTAGTAGTAGTAGTAGTACAGTAGAGGTAGTTGTTGTTGTATTAGTTGTAGGAGTAGTACTAGTTGTAGTAGTAATAGTAGTAGAAGTTGTAGTATTAGTAGTAATAGTAATAATAATGGTAGAAGTATTAGTAGGACTAGTAGTTGTAGTAGACGAAGTAGTAGTACTAGTTTTAATTGTCGTAGGAGTAGCAGTAGTAGTATTAGAAGTACTTCTAGTAGTAGTCGTACTAATAGTAGCAGTAGTAGTTGGTGTTGTAGTAGTAGTTACAATAGTAGAAATAGTTGCAGAAGTACTAGTAGTAGAGGTAGTAGAAGTAGCAGCAGCAGCAGTGGTAGTAGTGATGGTTGTCATTATATTAGTAGTAGCAGGAATAGTAGTTGTAGTAGTAGAAGCAGCAGTAGCAGTAGTATTAGTATTAGTAGTCATTGTAGTAGTAGTTGTAGTACGAGTAGTAGTAGTAGACGTAGTAGTACTAGTATTAGTAGTGGAAGTAGTAGTAGTAGTAATACTAGTAGTAATAGAAGTAGTAGTAGTAGGAGGAGGAGGAGGAGGAGGAGGAGGAGTTGCAGCTTTAGCAACAGCAACAGTAGTACTTGTTGCATTTGTAATAGTAGTAGACGTAGTAGCAGTAGTTGTAGTAGTAGAAGTAGTAGTTGTAGTAGCAGCAACAACAGTAGTAGTAGTAGTACTAGTAATAGTAGAAAAAATAGTAGTATCATTAGAAGTAGTTGTACTAGTAGTTGTCGTAGTAGTAGTAGTAATACTAGTAGTAGTTGCTGTAATTGGAGTTAGTGTCAGAGTAAGGGTAGTAGTAGTGGGAGTAGATATAGAAGTAGTAGCTATAGTAGCAGTAACAGTAGAACTAGAAGTAGTAGTACGAGTAGTAGTCATAGTAGTAGCAGTAGAAGCAGTAGCAGTAGTAATAATAGTAGTTATAGTGGTAGCATGAGTAGTAATTGTAGTAGTAGTAGTAGTAGTAGTAGTAGTAATAGTAGTAGAAGAATAGGTTGCAATACTAGTAGTAGTATTAATAGTAGTAGCAGTAACAGCAGTATTAGTCGTGATAGGTGTAGTTGTTGTTGTTGTGGTTGTAGCAACAGTAGTGGTAGTTGTAATAGTAGTAGCAGTTGTAGTTATTGTAGCAGCAGCAGCAGTTGAAGTTGTAGTAGTATTAGTAGTAGTCTTTGTTGTAGTAGTTGTAGTAGTAGTCATAGCAGCAGTAGTAGTAGGAGGAGGAGGAGGAGGAGGAGTTGCACCCATAGCATCACAGCTGTAGTACTTGTTGTAGAAGTAATAATATCACTAGTAGTAGCAGCAGCAGTAGTAGTAATAGCAGTAGCAGCGGTAGTAGTAGTAGTAGTTGTTGTTGTTGTTGTATTCATAGCACTTGTAGCAATAGTAGAAGTAGTTGTAGTAGAAGCTATAGTATTCGTCGTATTCGTACTAGTAGAAGTAGTATTAGTAGCAGCAGTAGTTGTTGTAATAAGAGTTGGTGTACGCATAGTAGTACTAGTACAAGTTGGGGTAGAAGAAGTGGCAATAGTAGAAGCAATAGTAGTAGCAATAGTAGTAGCACTAGTGGTAGTTGCAATTGTTGTAGTAGCAGCACTAGTAATAAGAGTAGTAGGAGTCATAGTAGTAGTAGTAGTAATAATAATAAGAGTTGAAGTAGTGGTAGCAATTGTAGTAGTAATATAAGTAGTTGTTGTAGTAGTAGTAGTAGTAGTAGTAGTAGTAGTATTAGTAGTAATAGTAATACTAGTAGAAGTAGCAGTAGCAACAAAACTACTAGTAGTAGTAGTAATAACAATAGTGGTTGTAGTAGAAGTAGTAGTAGTAGCATTAGTAGTAGCAGTAGTATTAGTAGTAGTAGTAGCATTAGTAGTAGCAGTAGTATTAGTAGTAGTAGTAGTACTAGCAATAGTAGTAGTAGCAGTTGTAGTAGTAGTAGTAGTAGAAGCAGTAGTTGTAGGAGTAGTAGCACTAATGCAGAAGTGGTAGTTGTAGTTGTAGGAGTAGTAGTTGTAGAAATGGTAGTAATAGCAGTAGTAGCAGTAGTAGTGGTGATAGTGGTAGTAGTTTTAGAAGAAGTAGTAGTAGTAGAAGTAGTAGTAGTAGTAGTATTAGTAGTAGTACTTGCAGTTGTACAAGTAGGGGTAGGAGTTGGAGTAGGGGTTATAGTAGTTGTAGTAGTTGTTGTTGTAGAAGAAGCAATATTAATTGTAATAGTAGTAGTATTAGTTGTAGTAGTATTAGTATGAATGGTAATATTAGAAGTAGTATTTGTAGTGTTAGTAGTGGTATTAGTTGCAGTAATATTAGTGCTAGTAGTAAGAGTAGGAGTTGGAGTATTAGTGATTGGAGCAGTGGTAGTAGTAGCAGTAGTAGGATAGTTGTAGTAGTAATAGAAGAAGTAGTAGTAGTAGTAGCTGCAATAATAGTAGTTGTGGTACTACTAGTAGTAGTAGTAGTAATAGTACTAGTAGTAATAGTACTAGTAGTAATAGTAGTAGTAATAGGAGTAGTTGTGGCAATAGTAGTAATAGATGTAGTACTAGTAGAAGTAGCAGTAGTAGTGGTAGCAGTAGTAGAAGTAGCAGCAGTAGTAGAGGAGTAGTAGTAATTTTAATTGTCGGAGCAGTGGTAGGAGTAGGAGTTGGAGTGGTAGTCTGAGTAGTAGTAGTAGTAGTTGGAGGAGGAGGAGTAGTAGGTGTAGAAATAGAAGTAGTAGCTATGGATGCATTAATAGTTGAACTAGTAGTCATAGTAGGAATAGTAGTAGTAATAGTAGCAGTAGTGGTAGTAGCAGTAGTAGTAGAAGCAATAGTAGTAGTAACAACAGATGTACTAGTAGTAGTAGTAGGTGTAGTAGTAGTACTAGTAGTAGTAGTAGCAGTAGTAATAGTACTAGAAGTACTTGTAGCAATAGTAGTCGTAATAGGTGTAGTAGTAGTAGTAGTTGTAGTAGCAACCGTTGTAGTAATAGTAGTAGAAGTAGTAATAGTTACAAGAATAGTAGTAGTAGTAGTAGTAGTAATAGTAGTAGTTGTTATTGTAATAGTTGTAGTAGTAACTGCAGCAGCAGTAGTAGCAGTAGTAGGAGTTGCAACCATAGCATCCGTAGTAGTAATAGTTGTTGTGGTAGTTGTAGTCGTACCAATACTAGTAGTAGTTGTAGTAGTAATAGTAGTAGAAGTAGTAGCAGCAGTAGTAGTACTTGTAGCAGTAGTGAAAGTTGTTGTAATAGTGGCAGTACAAGTAGTAGTAATAGTAGCAGAAGTAATAGTAGTAGTAGTAGTACTTGTAGCAATAGTCGAAGTTGTTATAGTAGTGGTAGTACAAGTAGTAGTAAGAGTAGTATTGGTAGAAGCAGTAGTTGTTGTAATAGGAATTGGTGTAGGAGTAGGGGTAGCAGTAGGAGTAGTGGTAGTTGTAGCTACAGTAGCAGTAGGAATAGTAGGAGTAGTAGTAGTTGTTATAGGAGTAGCAGGAGTAGAAGGAGTAGTAAAAGCGAGAGCAGTAGTAGTAGCAGCAACAGTAGTAGTAGTTGCACAAGTTGTAGTTGCAGTTGGTATTTGCAATAATAATAGTAGTAGTAGTAATAGCAGTTGTTGTAGTAATAGAAATAGCATCAGAATTAGTTGTAGCAACAGTAGTAGTAATATTTGTAGTAATAGTAGTATTAGTAGTAATAGGTATAGTAGTAGTAGTTTTGTAGCAACAGAAGTAGTAGTAGTACTAGCAATAGCAGTAGTTGCAGAAGTAGTTGTAGTAGTAGTAGTAATAGTAGTAGTAGTAATAGTAGTAGTAGTTGTAGTAGTAGTAATTGTAGTAGTAGTAGTAGCAACAACAAAGGTAGTAGTAGCAAAAGTGGTTGTTGTAGAAGCAGTTGAAGAAGGAGTCATAGTAGGAGTGGTAGTTGTAATAGTAGTAATTGTAGTAGTAGAAGTAGTAGTGATAGTAGTAGTAGAAGAAGAAGAAGAAGAAGTAGTCGTAATAGCAGCAGCAAATACAATAATAGTAGTAGTAGTAGTAGCAGTCGTAGAAGTAAGAATTATTATAGTTGGAGTGGCAGCAGCAGTAGTAGTACTAGTAGTAGGAGTAAGAGTCGAAGTGTTAGGAGGAGGAGTTGTAGTAGTAGTAGTAGCCGCAGTATTAGTAGTAGAAGAAGTAGTATTAGTAGTTGTAGTAGTAGTAGAGGTAGTACTAGTAGTAGTGGTAGTAGTAGTAGTAGTCGCAATAGTAGTAGTTGTTGTAGCAATAGTAGTAGTAGTAGAAGTTGTAGTAGCAGAAGTAACAGTAGTAGTGTAGTAGTGGCAGTAGTAGTTCTGGTAGCAGCATCAATAGTAGTAGTAGTACTAGTAGTAATACCTATAGTAGTAGTAGTAGTACTTGTGGTAGTAGTGGGCATGGAAGTAGAATTAGTAGTGGTAGTGGCTCTAGTAGTAGTAGTAGTGGCGATAGGTGTTGTAGTAGTAGCTGTAGTAGTAGTAGTAGTGATTGTAATTGTTGTATGACTAATAGCAGTAAGAGTACTGGTAGATGTAGTAGTATTGTAGGACTAGCAGCAACAGTACCAATTGGAGTACTACCAGTAACAGTAGCAGTAGTTGTAGTGGTTGTAGTAGTACCTTTAGCAGTAGGACTAGTAGTAGTAGTAGCAGCAGCAATAACAGTAGGAGTAGTTATAGTAGTAGTGGTAGTAGTAGTAGTAATAGTAGCAGCAGCAACAGCAATAGTGGTAGTAGTAGCAACAATAGAAGTAGTAGAAGTTGGAGTAATAGTAGTAGTTGTAGTAGTAGTAATAAGAGGTGTAGTATTAGGAGTTGTAGTAGGTGTTGTAGTAGGTGTTGTAGTAGCAGTTGTAGTAGCAGTTGTAGTAGCAGCATTGGCTGTTGTAGTAGTAGTCGTTATTGTTGTCGTTGTAGTTTTAGTCACAGGAGTAGTAGTGGTAGTAGTAGTAGTAGGAGGAGGAGGAGTAGTAGTAGGAGTAGTAGGAGTCGTAGTCCTAGTTGTAATAGTAGTAGTAGTAGTAGTAGTGCAGTACTAGCAGTAGTAGTAGCAGAAGCAGTAGCTATAGTAATAGCAGTAGAAGTAGTAGTTGTAATAGTAGTAGCAGTTGTTGTAGTAGTAATACTAGAAGAAGCAGTAGCTATAGTAATAGTAGTAGAAGTAGTAGTTGTAATAGTAGTAGTAGTAATTTTAGTAGTAGCAGTTGTTGTAGTAGTAGTACTAGTAGAAGTAGTAGTTATAGTAATAGTAGTAGTAGTTATAATAATAATAGTTGTTGTTGTAGTAGTGGTAGACTTAGCAGCCGTAATAGTAGTAGTAGTAGCCATAGTAGAAGTAGTAGTTGTAATAGTAGTCGTAGTAGTAATATTCGCAGTAGTAGTTGTTTTAGTAGAATAGGTTGTTGTTGTTGTTGTTGTTTTAGTAGTAGTAGTTCTAGTAGAAGTTATGCTAGTCGCAGCAGCTGCAGCAGCAGTAGCAGTAGAAGTACTAGTTGTAGGACTAGAAGTAGTACTAGTAGTTTGAACTATAGTAGTAGTGTAGTAGTAGGAGCAATAGTAGTTGTAGTGGAGGCAGTAGTAGTAGTAGAAGTAGTAGCAGTTGGAGGAGTAATAGTAGTAGTAGTCGTTGTAGCAGCAGCAACAACAACAACAGTAGTAGTAGTAGTAGTAATAGTAGTAGTTGTTGTTGTTGTTGTTGTTGTGGTAGTAGTAGTTGTTATTATTATAGTAGTAGTGACAGTGGTAGTGGCAGTAGTAGTTGTACTTGTAGTAGTAGCAGCAATAGTAGTAGCAAAAGTAGTAGCTAGGGTAGTAGAATTGCCCTATCAGTAGTAGTAGTAGTAGTAGTAATAGTAGTATTAATAGCTGAAGCAGTAGTAGCAGTTGTAGTTATTGTAGTGGCATTAGCAGTAGCAATAGTAGTAGTAGAAATTGTAAGAGTAGTAGCAGTACTAGTCTCAGTTGTAGTAGCAATAGTCACATCAACTATAGTTGTAGTATCAATAGTAGTAGCAGTACTCATTGTAGCTATAGTTGTAGTAGTGTCAAAGTAGTAGTAGTAGTAGTAACTATAGCAGTAGCAGCAGTAGTAGTGGCAGAAGCCGTAGTTGTAGCAATAGTTATAGTAGTAGTTATTATAGTCGCTGAATCGATAGTGGCAATAGTAATTGTAGTAGTAGAAGTAATAATGGTAGTTGTAGTAGTAGTAGTCGCAGTCGTAGAAGTGATAGTAGTAGTTGTAGTAGTAGTAGTAGTAGCAACAGTTGTAGTCGTTGTTATTGTAGTAGTGGTAATAGTAGCAATAGTAATCATAGCACTAGTAGCAGAAGTAGTAGAAGTAGGAAAGGAATTGGTTCTAGAAGTAGCAGTAGTAGAAGTAGTAATAGCAGGATTAGTAGCAGCAGTATTAGCAGTCTTAGTTGTAGTAACAATAGTTGTTGCCGTAGTTGCACTAATAGTAGCAATGGTAGTAGAAGCTATAGTAGCAGTTGCAGCAGTTGTAGCTGTATCAGTATTAGCAGTAAAAGTAGTAGTAGAAATAATAGTTGTTATAGCAGTTGTAATAGTAGTAGCAGCAGCTGCAATATGCGTAGAAGTAGGAGTAGTTAAAGCAGTAGTAATAGTAGTTGTAGTAGTTGTGGTTGTAGTAGCAGTACTAATAGTGGTAGTAGTAGCAAGAGTAGCTGTAGCAGTAGTGATAGAAGTTGTAGTTGCAGTAGTAGCAGCCGTAATCGTAGTAGCAATAGTAGTATTAGCAGTAATAGTTGTTGTTTGAGAAGTAGTATTAGTCATCGCAGTAGTAGCAGTAGTAGGTGAAGCAGTAGTAGTTTAGCAGCAGTTGTAGTAGTAGTAGTAGCAGTAGTAGCAGCAGTAGAAGTAGTAATAGTAGTAGAAGCAACAGTAGCAATAGTTGTAGTAGTAGCAGTAGTAGTAGTAGTAGTAGAAGTGGAAGGAGCAGTAGAAGTAATTGTAGTAGTAGCAGTAGTAGTAGTAAGGTAAGTAGTAGGAGTAGTAGAAGTAATAGTAGTAAGATAAGTAGTAGGAGTAGTAGTAGTAGTAGTAGTAGTAGTAGTAGTAGTAGTAAGATAAGTAGTAGGAGCAGTAGCTATAGTAGTAGTAGTAGTAGTAGTAGTTGTGGAAGGAGCATCACAACAGCAATAGTAATATCAGAAGCAGCAGCAGCAGCAGCAGTAGTAGTAGCAACATCATTTGTAGTTGTAGTAGTAGTAGCAATAGTAGCAGTAGAAGCAACAGCATTAGCAGTAGTAGTAGCGGCAGTAGCAACAACAACTGCCCAGTAGTAGTAGTCATAGTGGTCGTAGTAGCAATAGTAATAGTAGCAGTAGCAGTAGCAGCAGCAGCAACAGCAGTAGTAGTAGTGGTAGTAGTAGAAGTAGTAGTAGCAAAAAAAGTAGTTGTAGGAGAAGTCATAGTAGTAGCAGTAGTATTAGCAACAATAGCATCAACATTAGTAGTTGTGGCACCTATAGTAATAGTGGCAGCAGTAGTAGTAGTAGCAGAAGCAGCAGTAGTTGTAGTAGAAGCAATAGTAGCAGTAGTAGCAGTACTTGTCGCAGGAGCAATAGTAGTAAGATAAGTATTAGGAGTAATCGTAGTAGTAGGAGCAGCAACTACAGTAGTAGTAGTAGTAGTTGTTGTTGTAGGATTAGTACAAGCAGCAATTGTAGTTGTATTAGTAGTAGTAGTAGCAGCAATTGTAGAAGGGGTAGTAGTAATAGGAACAGCATTAGTAGCAGTAGTTATAGCGGTAGTAATAGTAGTTGTAACAACAATAGCAGCAATAGCAACATCAGCAGCAACAGCAACAGCAATACTACTACAAGTAGTAGTAGTAGTAGTGGCAACAACAACAACAGTAGCAGTTGCAGTAGTGGCAGTAGTTGCAGCAGCAGTAGTAGTAGTAGCAACAATACAGCAGCAGTGGTAACCATAGTATTCGTATCAGCAGTAGTTGTAGTAGTAGTAGCAGCAGTAGTAGTAGGAGTTGGAGTTGGAGTTGGAGTAGTAACAACAACAGCAGTAGTAGGAGTCGTAGTCATAGTAGTAGCAGCAGCCACAGTAGTATTAACTGTAGCAGCTGCAGTAGCATTAGTAGTAGTAGTAGGAGTAGTAGCAGTAGTAGGAGTAGCTGTAGTAGCAGTAATAGTGGTACCCATAGCAGAAGCAGTAGCAGTTCCAGTAGCAGCAGTAGCAATAGTAGTAGGCGAAATAGTGGTAGTTATAGTGCTAATAGAAGTAGTAGTAGTAGCAGCAGCAGCAGTTGTAGCAGTAGCAGCAGCAGTAATAGTAGTGCTAGTCGAACTAGTAGTGGTAGTAGTACAAGAATTAGTAATAGTAGAAGCAGCAATAGCAACAGTAGTAGTAGTAGCAGTAGCAGCAATAGTAGTAATAGGAGTAGTAGTAGGAGAAGCAGTAGAAGTAGTTGCAGTAGTAGCAGTAGTTGTAGTAGTAATAGTAGTAGTTGTGGTAGTAATAATAATAGTTGTAGAAGTAATAGTGGTAAAAGTAGTAGTAGTTGTTGTTGTGGTAGTAGTAGTAGTTGTGGTAGTTGTAGTAGTAGTAGTAGTAGTTGTCGTAGAAGCAACAACAGCGATAGTAGTTCTTGTAGCAGTTGTATAGTTGTAGAAGTAGTTGTTGTTGTTGTAGTAATAGTTGCAGTAATAGTAGTAATAGTTGCAATAATAGTAGTAATAGTAGTAGTAGTACTAGCAGTAGTAGGAGTAGTAGTAGAAGCAGTATGAGTAGTACCAGGAGTAGTAGGAGAAGTAGTAGCAGTAATAATTGTAGTAGTAGTACTAGCAGAAGTAGTTGTCATAGTTGTAGTCATAGCTGCAGTAGCAGCAGCAATAGTAGTAACAGTAGAAGTCGTAGTCGTAGTAGTAGTAATAGTAGTAGTAGGAGTGGTTGTTGTACAGTAGTAGTAGTTGTTGTAGTAGTAGTAACAGTAGTATTAATAATAATTGTACTAGTAATAATAGTAGTAGTACGTTAGTAATAGTAGTATTTGTTGTAGGTGTTTTAGGAGTAATAGTAGTACTACTACATATAGTAGTAGTAGTAATAGTAGTAGAAGTAGTAGTAGTAGTGGTAGTAGTTGTAGTTGTAGTAGTAGTAGTAGTTGTTGTTGTTGTTATTGTTGTTGTTATTGTTGTTGTTGTTGTTGTAGTAGTAGTAGTAGTTGTTGTGGTTGTAGTAGTTGTAGTTGTAGTCATTGTAGCAGAAGTAGTAGTAGTAAAGTGGTAGTGGCAGCAGTTGTTGTACTAGTAGAGTAGTAGTAGTAGTAGTAGTAGCAGATGCAGTAGTAGGGGCCATAGAAGTTTCCCTGTCACTAGCAATCGTCGTAGAAGTAGTATTAGAAGTTGTAGTAGCATTAGTAGTAGCAATTGTAGTAGTAGTAGTAGTAGTCATAACAGTAGCAGTTGCAGGAGTAGTTGTAGTCGCACTAGTAGAAGTTGAAGTAACTGTAGCAGTAGTACTAGTCATAGTAGCTGTAGTAGTAGCAGTAGTAGTATTAGTAGGGGTAGAAGTACGAGTAGCAGCGACAATAATAGCAGCAGAAGTAATAGTAGTAGTAGTTGGAGTAGTAGTAGTTATAGTAGTAGTAGAAGCAGTAGGAGTATTAGTAGGAGTAGCAGTAGAAGTAGTAGTAGTAATAATAATAATAGAAGTATCAGTAGTAGTAGTACTGCTAGTACCCATAGTAGTAGCAGTAGATGTAGTTGCAGTGGCAATAGTAGTAAGAGCAGTAATGGAAGTCGTAGCAGTTATAATAATACTTGTAAGAGAAGTTGTAATAGTAGTAGTAGTAGCAATAGAAGTAGTCGTAGTGGTCGTAGAAGTATTAGCAGTAGTAGTAATAATAATATTAGTAGTACTAATAACAGTAGTAATAGTAGCAGTAGTAACAGTAGTGGTAGTAGTCATAAAAATAGTAGTAGTAGTAATAGTTGTCGAAGGAGTAGTAGTAGTAATAGTAGTAGTAGTAATAGAAGCAGTAATAGTTGTTGTAGTAGTAGTTGTAGTTCTAGTAATTGTCGCAGTAGTAGTAGTAGAAGTTGTAGCCGAAACATTAGTAGTAGCAGTAGCAGCAGTACTAGTTGTTGGGCTAATAGTAGTAGTAGCCACAACAATAGTAGCAGAAGTAGGAGTAGTAGGAGGAGTATTTGTAGTAGCATTGGTAGCAGTAGTAGTTGTAGAAGCAGCATGAGTAGCTGTTGTAGCAGTAACAGTAGTAGCAATAGTAGCAGTAATAGTGGCATCAGAAATAGTATTCATAGTAGCAGTAGCAACAGAAGTAGTAGTAGTAGTAGTTTCAGTTGTAGTACTAGTAGTTGCATTAGTAGCAGTAGAAGCAGTAGTAATGGTAGTGGTAATCATAGTAGTAGTTGGAGCAAGAGTTGCAATAGTATCAGTAGTAGTAGTATTATAGTGGTAGTAGTAGTAGTAGGAGCTAGAGGTGGAGTAGGAGTATTAGCAGTAACAATAGCAGCAATAGTCATAGTACAAGCCATTGTAGTAGGAGCAATCGTAGTAGTACTAGTAGTAATAGCAGTAGCAGCAACAACAGTAGGAGTAGCAATAATAGTAGTAATACTAGTAGCCGTAGCCGGAGTAGCAACAGTACCAATAGTAGCAGTAGCGACAGTAGTAGGAGTAATAGTAGTAGTAGTAGTAGTAGTAGTAGTAGTAGTAATAGTAGTAGTAGTGGTGGTGGTGGTGGTGGTAGTTGTAGTTACAGTAGTAGTAGCAACCGAAGATAGTAGTAGTACTAGTAGTGGTAGTAGTAGCAAAATTAGTGACAGTAGTAGCAGCAGCAGTAGCAGCTGTAGTAGTAGTAGTAGTAATAGCAAGAGTGCTAGAAGCAGCTGTAGTAGTAGGCGAAGCAGTAGAAGTAGTAGTAGTAGTAGCAAAAATAGTAGTAGAAGTAATAGCAGCCGCAGCAATAGCAGCAGCAGTAGTAGTAGTAATAATTGTAGTTGTAGAAGTAGTAGTACTAATAGTAGTAGTTGTAGTAGTAATTGTAGTAGTTATAGTAGGTGTATTAGAAGTAATAGTTGTAGTAGTTGTTGTTGTTGTGGTAGTAATAGTAGTAGCAGTTGTTGTACTTGTTGTAGTAGTAGTAGTAGCAGCAGCTATAACAATAGTACTAGTAGTAGTAGTACAACTAGTAGTTGTTGTTGTTGTCGTAGTCATAGTAACAGTAGTAATAATAGTAGTAGTAGTAGTAGTAGTAGTAGCAGCAGCAGCAGTGGGAGTAATAGTAGAAGCAGTAGGAGTAGTTGTTAGAGCAGCAGTAGAGGTAGTAGCAATAGTGACAATAATAGTTGTTGTTGTAGTAATAGTAGTAACTACAGTCGCAAAAGCAATA
Organism: Trichopus zeylanicus subsp. travancoricus; assembly: GCA_005019695.1. Lineage (NCBI taxonomy): Eukaryota > Viridiplantae > Streptophyta > Magnoliopsida > Dioscoreales > Dioscoreaceae > Trichopus > Trichopus zeylanicus. The sequence continues at coordinate 527,330 of RXID01022301.1, read as the reverse complement.
GTAGTAAGAGCAGTAGTGGTAGTCGTAGTAGTAGTAATTGTAGTAGTAGGCATGTTTGTTGAAATAGTAGTAGTAGTAGTACAAATAGTAGTAGAAGAAGCAGAAGTAGTAATAGAAGTAGTAATAGTAGTGGTAGTAGTAGTAATAGTAATTGGCACAGTAGTAGTAGTAATAGCAATAGTAGGTGTTTTAGGAGTAGTAGTCCTAGTAGTACAAATAGTAGTACTAGTAACAGTAGTAGAAGTAGAAGTAGTAATAGAAGTAGTATTAGTAATTGGCGCAATAGTAGTGTAATAGTAATAGTAGTAGTAGTAACAGTAGTAGTAGTAGTAGTAGTAGTTGTTGTTGTTGTTGTTGTAGTAGTAGGAGTAGGAGTAGTCGTAGTTGTTATTGTAAGAGCAGCAGCAACAATAGTAGCAGTAGCAGTAGTAGTAGTCCTAACAACTACAGTTGTAGTAGCACTGGTAGTAGCGAAAATAGTAGCGGAAGTAGCAGTGTTGTAGTAGTTGTGGTAGTCGCTGTACTAGTAGTAGTAGTAGCAGTAGCAGTAGTTGTTGTGGTTGTCGTTGTAGTATTAGCAATAGTAGCAGCCATAGTAGCGGTAGCATCAGAAGTAGTAGTAGCGGTAGTAGTAGTCCTTATAGCAGTAGAATAAATAGTAGCACTAGCAGTGGTAGTCGTAGTTGTAGTAGTAATAATAATAATAGTAGTAATAGTATCAGTAGTAGCAGTCATAGTAGTAGCACCATTAGAAGTAGTAGTAGTCGTAGTCATTGTAGTTGTAGCATTAGTAGTAGAAAAGGTAGTAGAAGTAGTAGCAGTTCAAGTAGCTAAAGTAATTGTAGTAGGAAAAGAAGTAGTAGCAGCAGTAGCAGTAGTAGTAATAGTATTAGCAGTAGTAGTAGTAGTTGTTGTGGTACTTGTAGTAGTAGTAGTATTAGCAGTTCTAGCAGTACAAGTAGTAGTAGCAGTTATAGCAGCTATAGCAGCAGCAGTATGGGTAGAGGTAATAGTAGTAGCAGTAGTGAAAGTAGTAGGAGCAGCAATAATAGTAGCAGCAGTAGCAACTGCAGCAGTAGTAGTTGTAGTAGCCATAGTAGTAGCAGTAGTAGTTGCAGTAGCCATAATAGTAGCAGTAGTAGTTGTAGTAGCAGCAGTAGTAGTAGTAGTACCAAAAGTCATAGTAGTAGTAGTAGTATAAGCAACTGTAGCAACAACAGTATTAGTAGTCACAGCAGTCGCAAAAACAGCAGTAGTAGTAGTAGAAGAAGTAGTTGTAGTAGTTGAAGTAGCAATGGTCGTAGTAGTAGTAATAGTAGTGGTAGTAAGATAAGTAGTAGGACTGGTAGTAGTCGTAGTAGTAGTAGCAACAGTAGTGGTAGTAGTAGTAGTTGCAGTAGTAGCAGCAGGCGCAGCAACAGTAGAAGTAGCACCAGCAATTGTAGCAGCATTAGTGGTAAAAGTAGCCGTTGTAGAAGCAACATCTGTACTTGTAGTAGTTGTTGTACTAGTAGCAGCATTAGTAGTAGCTATAATAGTAGTAGTAGTAGCAATAGTAGTAATAGTAGCAGTAGTAGTAGTATTTGTAGTACCAGTAGCAGCAGTAGTAGTAGTTTTAAGAGCATTAGCAATAGTAGTTGCTGTAGTAGTTGAGGAAGTCGCAGCAATTGTAGTTGTGGTAGCACAAGTAGTAGCAGCAATAGCAGCAGAAGTCGGAGTGTTGTAGTAGTACTAGTAGTCGTTGTAGTAGTAGTAGTATAAATAGTAGTAGCATTGGTTGCAGTAGCTGTAGCGGTAGCAATAGTAGCAGTCATAGTAGTGATAGCATTAGCAAGAGTAGTAGCAAAAGTAGTAGTAGTGGTGGTAGTTGTAGTAATAGTTGTCGTAATAATAATAGTAGTAGTAGTAATAGAAGTAGTATTAGCCGTGGTAGCAGTAGCCTTAGCAGTAGTAGTAGCTATTGTAGTAGTAGATGTAGTCATTGTAGTAGTAGCATTTGTGCTAGTATTAGTATTAGTAGTAGAAGTAATTGTAGTAGGAAATAAAGTAGTATTAGCAGTAGCAGGAGTAGCAGTAGCAGTAGCAGGAGTAGTAGTAGCAGCAACAGTCGTACTATTAATAGTAGTACTTGTAGTAGTAGTTGTAGTAGTAGTAGAAGTACTAGCAGTACTAATAGTAAAAGCAGTTGTAGTAGCAGTAGTCGCAGCAGCAGTACGAGCAGAAGTGGTAGTAGTTAAAGTAGTAGTTGTAGTAGTAGTAGTATTAGTAGTAGTAGCATTAGCAGTAATAGTAGCGATAGTAGCAATAGTAGTAGTAGTAGCAGTAGTTGCCATAGGAGTAGTTGTAGTAGTATTAGCGGTAGCTATAGCAGTAGTAATAGTAGTAGTAGTAGTATAGTAGTAGAAGTAGTAGCGGTAGTAATAGTAGTAGTAGAAGTCGTAGTAGTAGTAGTAGTATTAGCAAGAGTAGCAATAGAAATAGTAGTAGTTGTGGCAATAACAACAGCCATTGTAGTAGTAGTAGAAGTAGTAGCAAAAGTAGATGCAACAGTCAAAGCAGCAGCAATATTTGTAGGGGCAATTATGTTAAAAGTAGCTGTAGTAGTCGCAGTAGAAATAATAGTAGTAGTTGAAGTACTAGCAGCATTTGTCGTAGTAGCAGCAGCAGCAGCAGTAGTAGCTGTAGCAGGAGTGGTAGTAGAAGTAGTTATAGCAGTAGTAGCAGCAGTCGCAGTAGTAGTGGATGGAGTAAAAGTAGGAGTAGTTGTAGCAGCAGCAGTAGTAGTAGTAGCAATAGGAGTAGTTGTGACAGTAGTAGTAGCAGTAGCAGTCGTAGTTGTCGGAGAATGAGTAGAGGTTGTTATTGTGGGAAAAGAAGTAGTAGTAGTAGTAGTAGTAGTAGTGGTAGTATTGTAGCTGTAAGAGTAGCAATAGGAGTAGCCGTAGTTGTAGTGGTAGTAATAGTAGTAACAGTAGCAGCAGTGATTGTAGGAGTAGTGATAATAGCAGTAGTATTAGTAGTAAAAGTAGTCGTAGTAATAGTAGGAGTAGTGTTAGAAGTAGTAATAGGAGTAGGAGAAGTAGTAGTAGCAATTGTAGTAGTAATAGTTGTAGTAGTGGCCGTTATAATAGTACTAGTATTAGTCGTAGTAGTTGTAGCAGCAGTACTTGTAGTAGTCATAGCACCAGATGTGGTAGGAGTTGCAGTAGGATTAGTAGTACAAGTTTTAGCAGTAGCAGTAGTAATAGAAGTAGCAATAGTAGTAGTAGCAGCAGTAGTAGTAACAGCAGTTATTGTAGTAATTGTAGTTATACTAGGAGTAGTAGAAGTAGCAGCAATAGAACTTGTAGAAGTAGTAGTAGTAATAGTAGTAGTAGTTGTTGCAGCAATGGTAATAGTAGTAATAATAGAAGAATTAGTAATGATAGTAGTTGAAGTAGTAGAAGTAATAGTAGTCGTAAGAGGAGGAGTAGTAGTAGTGGTAGTGGTGGTAGTAGTAGTAGTAGTAGTAGCACCAGTAGTAGTGGTTGTACTAGTTGTAGCAGCAACAGCAGTAGTAGTAGAAGTAGTAGTAGTAGTAATAGGATTAGTAGTAGTAGTAGCAGTAGTTGTTGTTGTGAGAGCAGCAGCAGCAATAGTTGTAGCAGTAGTATCAATAGTCAGAGCAAGTGTGGTTCTAGTAGCATTTGTAGTAGCGGCAATAGCAGCTAAAGTAGTTGTATTGTAGTAGTAGTAGTAGTAGGAGTAGTTGTACAACAGCAGCAAAAGTAGTAGTAGTGGGAGGAGTTGTAGCAGCAGAATCAACAGTAACAGTAGTAATAGTAGTAGCAGTAGTAATAATAATAGTAGTAGCAATCGTAGTAGTGGTGGCATTTGCAGCAGTAGTAGAAGTAGTAGTAGCAATAGTTGTTGTCATTGTAGTAGTAACAATCGTAGTAGTAATAGTTGTTGTTGTAGTAGTAGTACTAGTAGTAAAGGTAATTGTAGTAGGAAAAGAAGTAGTAGTAGCAGAAGTAGAAGTAGTAGTAGAAGCAGTAGTAGTACTAGTATTAGTAATCGTAGTAGTAGTAGTTGTTGAAGAAGTAGTGGGAGTAGCAGTCATTGTTGTTGTAGTAGTAGTAGTAGTAGTACTAGCAGTAGTAATACTAATAGTAGTTCTACCAGCAGTAGTAGCAGCAGCAATATGAGTAGAAGTAGTAGTAGTTAAAGTATTAGTGCTAGTAGTACTATTAGTAGTAGTATTACTAGTAGTAGCAGCAGCAGTAGTAGTAGTAGTAGCGATAGCAGCAGCAGCAGCAGTAGTAGTAATAGTAGTAGCAGCTGTAGTAGTGCTATTAATAGTCGAAGAAGTTGTAACAGCAGGAACAACAATAGAAGTAGTAGAGGTAGTAGTAGTGGTAATAGTAGTAGTAGTAGCAATAGTAGTAATTGTAGCAATAATAGTAACTGCAGCAGTTGTAGTAGTCTGAGAAGAGTAAGCAGTGGGTTTTTTTTGGAGGAGAAGTAGTAGAGTAGCAGTTGTTGTAGTTGTTATAAGTACTAGTAGTTGTAGTGGTATAGTAATAGGAGTAGCAGAGGGGTAATAATGTGCTTGCGAGCTTGCCTCCCTCCTCCTACTACCACTAGAAAAAGAGGGTGCGTTGGGGGGGGGGGGTCCAAAGATACTGCCATTATGCATACTAGCTAACGACTACAAACCAGACTAACGACTGACTATGACTACTATTACTACTCCAACTACTACTACTATTACTACTATTGCTACTACTGCTGCTACTACGACTACTAGTATTACTATTAGTACTACTACTACTCTTACTACTATTACAACAACTACGACTGTTGCTACTACTACTCCTACAACTGCTATTGCTCCTACTTCAACTACTATTACTACCACTATAACTGCTAATATGACAACTATTCTAACTACTACTACTACTCCAACTCCAACTCCAACTCCAACTGCTACTCCTACTCGCACTACTACTACGAGTACCACTACTCCTAACACTACTAACACTACGCCGAGTACTACTACTGCTGCTGCTGCTACTACTACTACTAATACTACTACTCTTACTACAACCTCGACTACTACAACTTCTACTACTACTACTCCTACTCTTACTCCAGCTACTAATATGACTACTACTCCTACTCCTACTTCCGCAACTGCTACTACTGCTAGTACTGCAACTACTACTACTTTTACGACTACTGTTACTCCAACTCCAACTACTACTACTACAACTAACAATAAGATTACAACTACTACTGATGCTGCAACTATCACTACTACTACTACTACTACTATTATCACCATTATTTTTACCACTACTCCTTATACTTCTACTAGTGCCACGATAGCTTTCATTGCTTCTACTACTACTACTACTACTCCTGCTACTATTTCTACTAGTAATACTAACACTGCGCCAACTACTGCTGCTCTTACCTCTTCTGCTACTACTACTGATACTACTACTACTAGAGTTACAACTTCTTCTTCTTCTTCTACTACTACTACTACTACTACTACAGGTACAACAACTACTACAGCTAGTACTAGTACTTCTACTATTGCTACTACTTCGGCTACTACTACTACTATTACTACTACTACTACTACTACTGCTGCTGCTGCTACTGCTGCTGCTACTACGATTACTATTTCTATTACTACAATTTCTATTACAACTACTACTACTACAACTACTGCTACTGCTACTGCTACTACTACTACGACTACTACTACCATTGCTACATCCACTACTACTGCTACTACTACTATAACTACTGCCGCTTCTGCTAGTATTGTTACCACTATTACTACTAATGTTACTATTGCTACTACCTATACTACTACTTCCTCTACTAATACTACAACACTAGCTACTACTACTACTACTACAGCCATAGCTGCTACTACTGATACTCCAGCTGCTAACACTACTACTACTTCTACTGCTACTGCAGCTACTTTTATTGCTTTTAGTACTATAGTCACAACTACTGCTACTACTACCACCACTGCTATTACTTCTATAGCTACTACGGCTATTTCTACTACTACTAATACTGCTACTACTACCACCACCAGTTTTGCAACTATTGCAACCACTACTACTACTACTACTACTACAACAACAACAACAACTAGTACTACTACTACTACTACTACTACCACCACCACTACTACTATTACTACTACTACTATAACAACAACTACTACTGCTACTTTTGCTACTACAACAATTGCAACTGCAACTTCTACTACTAATACTACTAATGCTGCTTCGACAACTACTACTACTACAGCTTCAAATACAACATCTCCTTTACAACTTTTGCTACTACTGCTGCTACAACTACTACCACCACTACTTCTATGAACACTACGTCTACTACCACTTCTACTACTAGTGCTACTAATACTGCTATTACTACTATTACTACTACCCCTAGTACTAGTACAACTGCTACTACCACTACTACTACAACTACTGTTACTACTAGAACTTCTATTAATACTACTTCTATTTCTGCTACAACAACTACAACAACTATGGCTTCTACTGCTACTACTATTACAACTATAGTACTTTTATTGCTAATACTACTTCTACAACTACTATTGCTACTGCTTCAAATACAACCTCTCCTTTTACTACTTCTGCTACTACTATTACTGCTTCTAGTACTACTACTGCTACTAATACCAAGACTACTATGACTACTACAACTACTACAACTACTGCTATTGATACTACTACTACTCCTCCTGCTACTACTTCTCCTTCTATGACTGCTACTATTACCACTACTGCTAATACTACAACTACTATTACAAGTCCTACTACAGCTACTATTACTGCCATAACTGCAATAACTCCTTCCGCTAATACTACAACCACTACTACAACTACTACCACTGCTACTACTACTAATACTACTGCCACTACTGCTACCATTGCTACTATTGCTACTACTATGGCTATAACTACTACAACTACTACAGATAAAGTTGCGACTACTACTGCTACTGCTACTACTCCTCCAGCCACTACTACTACTACTACTACTACTACTACTACTACTACTACTACTACTCCTACCACCGCTACAACTACTACTACAACAACAACTACTACTTATCCTACTACTACAACTTCTGGTACTACTATTGCTACTACTAATACTACTATTACTGCTACTACTATTGCTGCTACAATGACTAATGGTACTTCTACTATTACTACTACTACTACTAGTACAACTACGCTAGTACTACTGCTCCAGCTACTACTTTTACTAATACAACTACTACAAGAACAAGTACTGCTACTGCTACTTCTACTACTACGACTACTACTACGGCTACTACAACAACTACTGTTGTTGTTGTTGCTACCATTGCTTCTACTCAACTTTTGGCATAACTTCTACTACTACTTCTACAACTACAGGTACTACTACTACTACAACAACAACAACTACTACTACTACTAGTACTAGTACTACTACTCTTGCTACTACTACTGCTACTACAAGTACAACTACTGCTACCGCTACTACTATTTCTCCTGCTCCTACTACTACTGCTACTAGTACTGGCACTACTATTATTGCCACTAGTACTACATCCACTACGATTACTATAACAACTACTGCTACTACTGCAACGACTGCTGTTACTTCTGCAATAATAACAACTATTTCTACAATGAAAATTAATACTACTACTTGTACTAGTACTACTATGACTTTTTCTCTACTATTACTAATACTACTACTACTACTAAATTTGCTACTACTATTGCTACTACTACTCTAGCTACTGCTACTTCTACGACTACTACAGCTACTCCTAGCACTACAACTACCACTACTACTACATCTACTACTACTACTACTTCTAATGCTACTATTACTATAGTTGCAACTGCTACTATCGCTAGTATTACAACTCCTACGACTACTACAACTGCTACTACTATTGCTCTGCAACTACTACAACTACTACTTCTACGACTATTGTTACTACAATTGCACTACTTCTGCCACTAGTACTCCAGCTACTACAACTACTACAACTACTATTATTTTTACTTATGATATTCCTACTACTAATGTGACTACTACTACTTCAGCTTCTAAAACAGCAACTGCTACTCCTACTACTACTGCTACTATTGCTACAATAACAACTACTACTAATACTACTGGCACTATTACTTTTACTATTGCTAATACAACTGGTGCTGCTACTACTACTACTACTACTGTGATTATTGCTACTACTACTGTTGCCACTACTTTTACTACAACCACCACCACTATCACTACTGCTGCTGCCTCTACTACTACTACAACAACTACTACTACCATTGCAACTACTGCTACTACTGTTACTTGTACTACTACTCCTACTACAACTATGTCCACAACAACTACTGCTACTAATACTACTACGGCTACTTCTGCCATGACTATTGCTACTACTACTACTATTTCTACTACTACTACTAGTACTACTACTACTACAAGCACTACTACTAGTAGTAGTAATAGTCGTTCTACAGCTACTACTACTACTGCTACTGTGACTACTATTGCTACTACTACTACTACTACTAATACTACAGCTACTACTACTGCTCCTATTTCTACTACTGCTGCTAGTGCTATACTACTACTATTACTTCTACAATGACTACAACTGCTGCTACTATTGCTATTGTTTCAACTACTACTACTGCTACAACTACTACAACTACTGCTACTACAAGTGCTACTACTACAATGGCTCCTCAAACTACTACTACTGCTACTACAGCTTCTGCTACTACTGCTACTATTACTGCCCCTTATGCTACTATTACTGCAACCAACGCGGCATCCGCGACTGCTACTACTACTACTATTGTTGTGACTGCTGCTACAACAACAACTATAGTTGTTGTTACGACTACTACTATAGCTACTCCTACCACTTCTGCAGCTACTACTATTACTACTACTTCTACTACTACTACTGCTGCTGCTACTACTACTCCTATTACTACTGCTACTACTGCTGCTACTATTACTGCTACTGTTGCTCCTACTGCTACCATTGCTACTACTACTACTCAGACTACTACTACAACTACTGCTACTGTTGCCACTACAACTACTGCTACTACTACTACTACTACTACTACTACTACTACTACTACTACTACTACTAATACTATTACTATGGCTACCACAGTTGCTATTACAACCTCTGCTACTACTTCTGCTACTACGACAACTACTACAACGATTGCTACTACTACTACTACTACTACTACAGCTACTACTATTTGTACTACTACTAATATAGCGGCTACGACCTACAATTACAACAACTACTACATTTGCTACTACTGCTACTACTACTTCAGCTGCTACTACTACTGCTGCTACTATGAGTACTACTACTTCTACTACTATTTCTGCTACTACTACAACAACTACCACTACTACTTGTACTACTATTATTACTAATACTACTAAAACTACTACTTCTACAACAATAATAACTACTACTACACATACTGCTACGACTTCTACTACTACCACTACTAGGACTACTTTTTCTTCAACCATTCCTACTACAACTAGTACTGCTGTTGTTGTTGCTAGAACTACTACTACTATTTCTATTTTTGCTACTACAGCTACTACTACTATGACTTCAACTTCTGTTACTACTACTACTACCTCTACTACTTTTTCGGCTACTACTTCAACTACAACTACTTCAACTGCTACTACTAATTCAACAGCAACTATTGGTTCCATTACTCACACTACTTTTCCTACCACAGGTACTGCTACTACTACTTCTACTACTTCTACTTCTACTCTAGCAACTACAACTACTGCTACTTCTTCTTGTACTACAACTACTACTACTACATCTATCGGTATGGTATCTACTGCTACTACAACTTTTACGACTTCAACTACTGCTTTTCCTACTATTACTACTATTGCTATTACTACTACTACTACTTCAGTTACTACTACTACTACCTCTACTACTTTTTCTGCTACTACTTCAACTACAACTGCTTCAACTGCTACTACTAATTCAACAGCAACTATTGGTTCCATTGCTCACACTACTTTTTCTACCACAGGTACTGCTACTACTACTTCTACTACTTCTACTTCTACTCTAGCAACTACAACTACTGCTAGTTCTTCTCCTCCTACAACAACTACTACTGCATCTATCGGTATGGTATCTACTGCTACTACAACTTCTACGACTTCAACTACTACTTTTGCTACTACTAATGCTGCTATTACTACTACTACTACTTCTGCAACAACTTCAACTACACCTACTTTCACTACTGCTACTACAACAATTATTGCTACAACTACTAATAAAGCTATTGTTACTACCACAACTGATGCTACCACTACTACTGCTACTACTGCTACTTCTATTATTACTACTATGGCGACCACTGTTGTTGCCACTATTGCTACTACTACTACTACTACTATTACTACTACTAATACTACTGCTGCCACTACTACTACTACTACGACAACTACTACTAATGCTGCTGCAACTTCTACTACTGTTACTCCTACTACGACAACTACTACTAATGCTGCTAGGACTACTACTTCTGCTACTACCTTTTCTACTACTACTACTACTACTACTACTACTACTACTACTACTACTACTACTACTACTACTACTATTACTACTACTGCAACTGCTACTGCTGCTACAACAACTACAACTACAACTATGAATACTACAACAACTGCTACTACTAAAACCACTACTACTACTACTACTACTACTTCCACTATAACTACTTCTACTACTACTTCTAAGACTACTGCTACTGCTACTACTATTATAACTACTACTGCTATTAATACTACTACTACTACTTCTACTACTGTTCCTACTGCTACTTCTAATACTACTATCGCTACTACTCCTACTATTACGACTACTACTACTACTACTACTACTACTAATACTACTATTATTACTACCATTACTACTACTTTTCCTACTACAACTACTACTAATACTACTGCTACTGCGGTTGCTAATACTACTGCTGCTACTGCTATTGCTAATACTACTACTAATGTTGCTACTACTGCTACTGCTACTTCTACTACTACTACTACGGCTACTACTGCTGCTGCTACTACTACAACTGCAACTGCTACTAATGCTACCACCACATCTACTACTACTGCTACTACTTCTCCTACTACTTCTACTGCTACTTCTACCACTACTACTACTACTATTGCTGCTATAACTACTACTACAGCTACTACTACTGCTACTTCTCCTACTTCCTCTACTGCTGCTACTACGACAACTACTACTACTACTGCTACTACTTCTACTATTACCGTTGCTACAACTACTGCTACTACTACCCCACTACTAAAACTACTACTACTTCTTCTACTCCTACTACTTCGGCTACTGCTGGTACTGCTACTACTACGACTGCTGAAACTACAACTTATACTAAAATCGCTCCAACTACTACTATTACTACAACTAGAGCTCCCACTGCTATTGCTACTACGACAATAGCTGCTATTTGTCCAACTGCTACGACTACTACTACCGCAACTACTACAGCTCCTGCTACTACTACTACTACCTCAACTAGTATTTTTGATACTCCAACTACTAGAACTACTATTGCTGCTTCTACTACTGCTACTACTGTTGTTACTCCTACTACTACAACTACTACTTCGACTGCTGCTACTACTCCAACTACTACTACTATTTTTGCTGCTACTTCCACTACTACTTCTGCTACTACTGCTGCTACTACTATTACTGCAACTTCTGCTAGTATTACTGCTACTACAACTACTGCAACTTGTGCTATAACTATAACTTCTACTACAACTACAACAACTACTACTACTTAAACTACTACTACTTCTTCTGCTACTACTTCGCCTATAACAACTACTGCAACTACTACTGTGTCTACCACTATTGCTACTACGACTACAACTACTGTGACAACTATTACTTCGACTGCTGATACTACTGTGCCTGCTACTATTACTGCTACTTTTGCTACTACTGCAACTTCTACTACTTCTTCAACTACTACTACTGCTTCTACTACTTCTTCTGCTACTACTACCGTTACAACAACTACCACTATTGTGGCGACTAATGCTACTGCAACTACTACTACAAGTACTACTACTACAGCTACTACTGCTACTGCTACTGCTACTATTACTACAATAGTTACTGCCATTACTACTACTACTACCACCGCCACTACTATAACTACGACTACTGCTACAGAAATACTGCTATTGTTGTTGCCGCTACTACTACTGCTACAATTGCTGTTGCTACCATTACAACTACTACTATTACTACTACTAAGACTACTACTGCTACTACAACTAGAAAGAACAATAACTACTACTGCTACTATCACTACTACTACTACTTCTCATACAACAACAATAACAACTACTATTACTACTCCTACTACTACTACTATTACAACTGATGTTGCTACTGCTACAACTATTCATATTGCTACTACTACTACTAATACTACTTCTTCTATGACTATTACTACTACCATTACCACTTCGGCTACTACTACTGCTACTACTTCTATTGCAATAACTACAAGTTCTACTTTAACTACTACTACTACTACTATCGCTCGTCCTGCTACAACTACTTCTATTGCTACTGCTACTACTACTACTACCACTCGTGCTACTATTGCTGCTGTTGCTACTGCTATTTCTACTACTACTACTATAACTATTACTACTACTGCTACTGTTACTACTGTTACTGCTTCTACTACAACTACCACTAGTACTACTGACACTACTTTTGCTTCCCCTACTACTACTACTGCTACTACTGCTGCTGCTACTACTACTACTAATACTACATGTGCTACTACTACTACTAGTACTACTACAACTACTACTACAACAACAACTAGTACTACTTCAACTGTTAGTGCAACTACTACTATTGGAACTTCTGCGGCTACTACTTCGGTTACTACGGCTACTTCTTCTACTACTTCTACTACTCCTGCTACTACTATTACTAGCACCACCACCACTACTGCTACTACTACTACTTTTGCTACTATTATTACTTTTGCTACTACTACAGCTGCTGCTACTGTGACTACTACTACTACTATTACTTCTGTTGTTGCTGCTGCTGCTTTGGTGCTGTTGTTGCTATAGCTACAATTACTACAACCGCTGCTACTTCTTCCTCCTACAACTATTATTGTTCCTACTATTACTACAACTAATAATACTACAGCTAGGGCTACTACTAGTAGTACTGCTGTTGCTGCAGCAGCTGCTACTATTGGTACTACTACTGCTGCCAATGATATCACTGCTACAGTTACTACTATTGCGATTACTTTTGCTACTACTAGTTCTACTACTACGACTATAATTACAAATGCCACTACTACTACTTCTATTACTATTACGGCTACTACTATTACTACTACTACTATTTGTAGTAGTACTGATGCTACTACTACTGCTACTACTACTACTATAACTACTACCACTACTACTACCGCTAGTAAAATTGTTGCTACAGCAATTGCTACAACTATTACTCGTACAACTTCTCCTACTACTCTTACTATTGCTACTAGTATTACAACTACTACGATTGCTTCAACGAATAGTACTATTGCTATTACTTCTGCTTGCTACTACTACTATAGCTAGGACTACTACAACTACTAGTACTACTTCTTCTACGTTTGCTAGTACAATTGTCGGTAATACTACTATTACTAAATAACTATTGCTGCTGCTACTGCTGTAACTACTATTATTACTGCTCTTACTACTACTACTACAACTACTACTGCTATAGCTACTTGTGTTACTACTACTACAACTACAACTACAATGACGGCTGCACTACTGCTATGTGTACTACTACTACTAGTAGAACAGCTTTTACTACTACTTTGATGACTCCTACTACTACTACTGCTACTATTGCTACTATTGCTACTATTGCCACTGATGCTACTAATACTACTACTTATACTACTGGTTTAACTGCTACTACTACTGCTACTACTACTCCTCCTCCAACTACTACTACTACACTTATTACGACTACTGCTACTGCTACTACTACTACTGCTCCTACTCCTACTACTGCTACTCCTAGTAATACTACCGCTGCTAGCACCACTACTATTACTACTGCTGCTACTTATACTATTATTAGTTCTAGTACTACTACTACTACAATGACTACTATTGCTATGACTAGTACTTCTGTTACTGCTATTACTACTACTACGACTACTGCTGCTGCTGCTGCTACAGCTATTACAGCTGCTACAACAACAAAAACATCAACAACAATAGCTACAACAACCTCAACAACAACAATAGCTACTACTACTACTACTACTACTACTACTACTACTACTACCAACTACTACTACTACTACTACTACTACTACTACTACTACTACTACTACTACTACTATAACTATGACTACTAGTATAATTACTACTACTACTAAGAATATTGCTACTCCTACTACTACTATGACTACTACAACAATAACTACTACTACTGGTGCTACCACTGCTATAACTTCTAGTACTACAACTATGACTACTATTTCTACTACAACCACAACTATTACTACTAATACTGCTACTACTGCAACTATGAATACTATTTCTACTACAACTACTGCTACTACTACTTCTGCTATAACTACTGCCACTACTACTGCTACAGTGACTACTATTACTATAGTAAGTTCTACTATTGCTACTATTACTTCTGTTGTTACTACTATAACTACTGCTACTTTTGCAACTATTGTTGCTACTACTACTACAACTATTACAACGACAACTACTACTAGTATAGCTATAACTACTATGGCTGCTACAACTACTACTACTATAACTTTTGCCACTATTGCTGCTACTACTACTACTTCTACTACTGCCACTACTATTACTACTACTAAAACAACTACTATGGCTGTTAATGCTGCTACTACTGCTATTGTCGCTACTACTGCTACTACTATTGCTGCTGCTACAGTTGCAACCGCTGCTATTGTTACTACTACTACTACTACTACTACTTCTACTGCTGCTATTATAACTTCTACGGCTACTACAACTACTACAGCTACAACTTCCCATGCTGTTATAGCTACTATTGATACTACAACTTCTACTGCTGCTACTACTACTTTTACTACCCCTACCATTGCTGCCACTACCTTCGCTTCTACTACGACTGCTACTACAATTAGTACTACTCCTACTGCTGTTGTGGTTGCTGCCGCTGCTGCCCCTTTAGCTACTGCTACTACTATAACTACATCTCCTACTTCTACGACTACTGCTTCTACTGCAACTACTATTACTACTGCTACTATTACTCCTTCTACTAGTAGTTTTAGTAGCATTAGCAGTAGCAGTAGTTGTAGTAGTAGTAGTAATAGTAGTAGGAGCAGTAGCAGCAGCAGTAGTTATTATTGAGCTAGTAGTAGAAGTAGTAGTAGTAGTTGTTGTAGCAATAGTCATAGCCGTGGTAGTAGTACTAGTAGTACTAGGAGTAGTAGTAGTAGGACTAGCAGTAGTAGTTGTTATTGTAGGAGAATTTGTAATAGTAGTTGTTGTTGTAGCAGTAGAAGTAATAGTAGTAGCTATTGAGGTAGTGGCAGCAACAGTAGTTGTAAAAATATTAGTGACAGAAATAGTAGCAGTCGTAGTAAGAGTAGTAGCAGTTATTGAAGTGGTTGTAGTTGTAGTGACAATGGTAGCTGTAGTAATCATAGCTATAGTAGTGGTAGTAATAGTACTAGCAGTAGTAGCTACAGCTGTAGCGGTGGTAACAGTAGTAGTAGTGCTAGGAATAATAATACTAGTAGTTGTAATAGTAGTAGTTTGAGTAGTGGCAATAGTATCAACAGCAAAAGCAGCAATAGTAGTAGGAGGAGTTGTAGCAGTAATAGCAATTATTGTAGCAAGATTAGTAGTAGTAGTAGTAGCAACAACAATAACATCAGTAGTAGTCATAGTAGTAGTATTTGTTGTAGTTGTAGAAGAAGTAGAAGTAATTGTAGTTGTAGAAGTAATAGTAGTAGTTGTAGCAGCAGTGGCAATAGCTGTAGTAGAAGTAGTAGTAGCAGTAGTACTAATTGTATTAGTAACAATAGTCATAACAATAGTATCAAAAGTAGTAGTCATAGTAGTGGTAGTAAAAGTAGTAGAAGTGGTCATAGTAGTTGTAGTAGTAGTAGTAATAGTAGCAGTAGTAATTCTTATAGTAGCAGCAATATTATTAGTGGGAGTAGAAGTAGTTGTAGTAACAGAAGTAGTCACAGTAGTAATAGTTGCAGGAAAAGTAGGAGTAGTAGAATTAGTTGTAGCAAAAGTAGTAGTACTAAATGTAGTAGTAGCAGTATTAGCAGTAGTTATAGTAATAGTCATAGTACTAGTACCGACAGTAGTAGTGGTTGTGTAGCAATTGTAGTAGTTGTAGGAGTTATAGTAGTAGTAGTAGCAGTAGAAGCAGTAGTTGTAGTAATAGTAGTAGTCGTAGAGTAGTCTTTGTAGTAGTAGTATGAGTAGTAGTAATAGTGGTACTAGTAGTAGTAGTAGCGCAAGAAGTAGTAGTAGGAGAAGTAGTTACAGCAATAGCAATAATAGTCGTAGAGGTAGTAGCAGCAGTACTAGTTGTATCAGTAGTAGTAGTAGTTGGGGAAGTAGTAGTAATAGTAATAGTAGCAGTAGTAGTAGTAGTTGGGAAGTAGTAGTAATAGTAATAGTAGCAGTAGTTGTAGTAGCTATAATAGTAGTGCTAGAAGCAAATGTAGTAGCAATAGTTGTAGCAATAGTAGTAGTAACAGTAGTTATTGTAGCAGTATTAGTTGTAGTAGTAGCAACAACAATAGCAGTAGCAGCAATAGTAATAGTAGTAGTGGTGGTAGTACTAGTAGTTGTAGCAGACGTAAGTAGTAGCAATAGCAGTAGCAGTTGTAGTAGTAGCAGTAGTAGTTGAAGTAGTAGTAGTAGTAGTTGTTGTAGTATTAGCAGTAGTAGTTGTAGTAGTAGCAGTAGTTGTAGCAGTTGTAGTAGTAACAATTATGGGAGCAGTAACAATGGTAGTAGTTGTAGTAGTTGTGCCAATTGTGGTTTCAGTATTGGTAGTAGTAGTAGTTGTAGAAGTAGTATAAGTAGTAGTACTAGAATTAGTAGTAGGAGTAAGAGCCGTTGTAGGTATAGTAGTAGAGTAGTAATAGGTGTAGTAGTAGTAGTAGTAGTAGTAGGGGCAGTAGTAGCAGTAGTTATGATAGTAGCAGTAGCTGTAGCAGTAGAGTTTTTAGTAGTAGAAGTAATAGTAGTAGTATTAGTAGCAGTAGTAGCAGTAATAGTGGTAGCACCGGTAGTAGCAATAGTAGTAGTAGTGGTAGTTGCAATAGTAGTAGTAAAAGTAGTAGTAGTAGTGCCAGTAGTAGCAGTAGTAGTAGCTGAAGTAGTAGCAAAAGTATTTATAGTTGGAGTAGTAGTAGCAGCAGCAGCAGAAGTAGTAGCTGTAGTACAAGTAGTAGTAGCAGTAGTAGTAGCAGCAGTAGTAGAAGTAGTAGTTACAACAGTAGTAGTAGTAGTAGTAGTTGAAGCAGTAGTAGTCATAGAAGTAGTTGTAGTAGCATTAGTAGTAGTAATAGTAGTAATAGTAGCAGCAGCAGTAGTAGTAGTTGGAGAAGTTGCAACGGTAGCAGTATTAGTTGCAGTAACAGCTATAGTAGTAGTACTAGTAGTAGTAGTTGGCGTAGTTATTCTCGTAGTAGTAGTAGCAGCAGCAGTGGTAGTAATAGCAGCTGTAGTAGTAGTTGTTGTAACAATAGTAGCCGAAGTAGCAGTAGTGTAGTAGTAGCAGAAGTAGCAGGGGTAGTAGTAGCAATAGCTACAGTATTAGTGGTAGTAACAGTAGTAGTACGAGCAGCAGAAGTAGTAGTAGCAGTGGCAAAAGAAGCAGTTGTAGTTGGAGATGTATTAGTAGTAGTAGCAGTCATAGTAGTAGCAGTAGTAGTTGAAGCAGTGTAGTAGTAGTTGGAGCAATCGCAATAGTAGCTGGAGTAGTAGTTGTAGTGGTAGTAGTAAAACTAGTAGTAATAGCAGCAGTAGTAGGATATCATTGGTAAAATAAATAGTAGCAGTAGTAGTAGTAGCAGTAGTACTAGTAGTAGGAGTGGTAATAGTTGCTACAAAAGTAGTCGAAGGAGTAGAAGATGTAGTAGTTGTAGTAGTAGCAATAGTTATAGTTGTAGGGGTAATAGTAGTAGTTTTTGTAGAAGTAGCAGCAGTAGTAGTAGTAGCAGCTGAAGGTGTAGTAGTATCAATAGCAAGAGGAGGAGTAGTAGTAGTAGCATTAGTAGTAGTAATAGTAGGAGTGTAGCAGCAGTAGCAGGAGGAGGAGGAGGAGTAATAGTAGTAGTAGTAGCTGAAGGAGTAGTAGTAGTAGTAGCAGCAGTAGTAGCAGTAGTAGAAGTTGTTGTTGTAGTTGTAGTAGTTAAAGCCATAGCTGAAGTAGTAGTAGTAGTATTAGTAGTAGTGGTCATAGTAATAAGAGTAGTAGCAGTAGCAGTAGCTGCAGTAAGAACAACAGCAGCAACAGCAGTAGTAGTAGTGAAGGAAGTATTAGCAAAAATAGTAGAAGTAGTTAAAGTCGTAGTACCTGCAGTGTAGAAGTAGTAGTAGCAGTATTACTAGTAGTTGGAGTAGTACTAGTAGGAGCAACAGTAGTAGTTGTAGCAGCAGCAGTAGTAGTAGAGATAGTAGCTGTTGTAGTTGTAGTAGCTATAGTAGTTGTAGAGCAGCAGTAGAGATAGTAGCTGTTGTAGTTGTAGTAGCTATAGTAGTTGTCGAAGCAGTAGCAGTTGTAGCAGAAGTAGTAGCTATAGTAGTAGGAGGAGGAGAAGTAGAAATAGTCGTAGTAGTAGTAGTAGTAATAGTAGTAATAGTAATAGTAGTAGAAATAGTAGTAGCTGTAGTAGGAGCTGTTGTAGTAATAGTAATAGTGGTAGTAGTAGTAGTACTATTAGTAGCTGTACAGGTAATAGTAGGAGCAGTAGCTGTATTAGTTATAGTCAAAGTAATAGTAGGAGCAGTAGTAGTAGTGGAAGTAGTAATAGTAGCAGTAGTAGCACTAGGAGTAGTAGTAGTGGTAGCAGTAGTATTAGTGGTAGTAGCAGTTCTAGTAGTGGTAGTAGTAGCAGTCATAGTAGTAGTAGTAGCTTTCATTGTAGTAGTAGTAGTCAAAAGAGTAGCTGTAGGAATAGTTATAGTGGGAGTAGTAGCCGTAACAGTAGCTGTTGTAGTCGTTGTAATGGTCGTAGTATTTATAATAGTAGGAGTAGTAGCAAAAGTAGTAGTAGTAGCAGCAGCAACCATGGCAGTAGTAGTAGAAGCAGTAGCAATATTAGCAGTAGTATTGGCATAAACAGTAGTAGTTATAGTAGCAGAAGTTATAGTAGTATTAGTAGTAGCAGTAGTAGTAGCAATAGTAGTAGTAGCAGTAGTTATAGTAGTATTAACAGTAGTAGTTGTAGCAATATTAGTAGCAGTAGTTTGAGAAGTATTAGTAGCAGTAGTAGCAATAGCAGTAGTAGTGGTAGGAGTAGCAGTAGTAGCATTAGTAGCAATAGTGGCAGTTGTAGTTGTAGCTGTAGCAATAGTAACAAAAGTAGTAGTAGTAGTTGTTGTAGCGGCTGTAGCAGTAGTAACAATGGTACTCGCAGTACATGTAGTAGCAGTTGTAGCAATAGTTGCCATAATAGCAGCAGTAGTAGGTCTTGTTGTAGTCGTGGCAGTAATAGCAGTTGTTGTACTACTAGTGATAGTAGTGGTAATAGTAGTAGAAGTAGCAGCAGGGGCAGTGGCTGTCGCAGGAGAGAAAGTAGCACCAGTAGCAGTAGTAGCCATAGCAACAATTGTAGTAGTGGTAGCAATGTAGTAGTAGTAGTAGTAGTAGAAGTAGTAGTAGTAGTAGTAGAAGTAGTTCAAGTTGCAATAGGAGCAGTAGTGGTAAAATAACCAGTAGTAGTAGGAGAAGTAGTAGTAGTAAATGTAATAGTAGTTCTAATACTAGTAGATGTAATAGTAGTAGCCGTAGTAGCAGCAGCAGTAGTAGTAGTGGTAGCAGAAGTAGCTATTGTAGTAGTAGTAGCTATAGTGCTACTAGAAGTTGTAGTAGGAGTTGGAGATGCAATAGTAGT
This sequence comes from Trichopus zeylanicus subsp. travancoricus, assembly GCA_005019695.1. Classification (NCBI taxonomy): domain Eukaryota; kingdom Viridiplantae; phylum Streptophyta; class Magnoliopsida; order Dioscoreales; family Dioscoreaceae; genus Trichopus; species Trichopus zeylanicus. The sequence goes on along the minus strand of RXID01022301.1, from coordinate 506,976 downwards.
AGTTGCATTCGCTATAGTAGGAGTAGTAGTAGTTGTTGTAGTAGTAGCAATAGGAGCAAGAATAGTAAAAGTAGAAGTTGTGGTCGTAGTTGTAGTAGTAATAGTATTAGTAGTAGTTGTAGCAGCAGCAGCAGAAGTACTAGTAGTAGTTGTAGTGGTAATAGTACGAGTAGCAGTAGTAAAAGTATTTGTTGCTGTAGTAGTCGAGGCAGCAGCAGTAGTAGTAGAGTAGTAATAGCAAAAGGAGGAGTAGAGTTGTTGTTGTTGTTGTAGTCTTAGTAATTATAGTAGTAGTAGTAGTAGTCTTAGTAATCATAGTACTACTACTACTACTACTACTTGGAGTTGCAGCTGCAATAGCAACAATAGCAGAAGTTGTTGAATTAGTAGCAATAGTAGCATTAGTGGATGTAGTAGCAGCAGTAGTAGCAGCAAGAGTAGTAGTAGTAGTCGTAGAAATAGTTGTAATCCTAGTGGTAGTAGTTGCAGTAAAAATAATAGTAGTAGTAGTTGTTGTAGTGGTAGTAGTAGTAGCAGTAGTAGCAATAGTAGCCATAGCAAAAGTAGTAGTAGTAGCCGTAGTTATAGTGGTAGTAGTTGTAGTAACAGTAGTAGTAGTGGTATGAGAGGTATTAGTAGTAGCAGTAGCATTAGTACTAGTACTAGTAGGAGTACTAGCAGTAGCATTACTAGCAATAATGGCAGTTGTAGTTGTAATTATAGCAGTAGTAACAGAAGTAGTAGTAGTAGTTGTTGTAGCGGCTGTACCTGTAGTAACAATAGTAGTAACAGTACCTGTAGTAGCAGTTGTTGCCATAATAGCAGCAAGAGTTATTGTTGTAGCAGTCGTGGTAGTAATAACAGTTGTTGTAGTAGTAGTGGTAGTAGTGGTAATAGTAGTAGAAGTAGTAACAAGGTCAGTGGCTATCGCTAGAGCGAAAGTAGCACCATTAGCAGTAGTAGCCGTAGTAGCAATTGTAGCAGTGGTAGAAATATAGTAATAGTAGCAGTTGTACTTGTAGTAGTAGTACAAGAAGTAGTAGCAGTAGTAGAAGTAGTTCAAGTTGCAATAGGAGCAGTAGTGGTAAAATAAGTAGTAGTAGTAGATGTAATAGTAGTTCTAATACAAGTAGATGTAATAGTAGTAGCGGTAGTAGTAGTGGTAGCAGTTGTAGCCATTGTAGTAGTAGCAGTCCCCGTAGTAGTAGCTGTAGTGCTACTAGCAGTAGTTGTAGGAGTTGGAGATGTAATAGTTGTAGTTGCATTCGCTGTAGTAAGAGTAGTAGTTGTTGTTATAGCAGTAGCAGTACGAGCAGGAATAGTAAAAGTAAAAGTTGTGGTAGTAGTTGTAGTAATAATAGTATTAGTAGCAGTTGTAGTAGCAGTAGCAGAAATACTAGTAGTAGTTGTAGTAGTAATAGTAGGAGTGGTAGTAGTACTAGTAGTAGAAGCGGTAGCATTAGTTATAGTAGTAGTAGTAGTAGCAGTAGTACTAGTAGTTATTGTTGTAGTTGTCATGGCAGTAGTAGTAGTAGTAGTAGTAGTAGTAGTAGTAGTAGTAGTAGTAGTAGTAGTAGTAGTAGTAGTAGTAGTAGTAGTAGTAGTAGTAATAGTAGTAGTAGTAGTAGGAGTTTGTAGCTGCAACAGCAATAGTGGTAGAAGTTGTTGCATTAGTAGCGGTAGTAGCATTAGTGGAAGTAGTAGCAGCAGCAGTAGCAGCGGGAGTAGTAGTAGTAGTACTAGAAGCAGTTGTAATTGTAGTTGCAGTAGTTCCAGTAAAAATAATAGTAGTAGTAGTTGTAGAAGTAGTTGTTGTTCTAGTAGTAATAGGAGCAGGTGTTGGAGTATGGGTAGTAGTAGGAGCAGTAGTAGTAGTAATAGTAGTAGTAGGAGTAGTAGTAGTAGCAATAAGAGGAGCGGTAAGAGTAGCAATAGAAGTAGTAGCCATAGTAGTAGTAATAGAAATAGATGTAGTAGTAGTAGTGGCTATAGCAGTAGTGGTTGTAGCAGTAGTAATCGTAGTAGTGGTTGTAGAAGTAGTAGCTATAGTAGTAGTAATAGAAATAGATGTAGTAGTAGTTGTGGTAGTTGCAGTAGTGGCAATAGCAGTAGTGGTTGTAGAAGTAGTAGTAGTAGTTATAGTAGCAGAATTAGTAGTAGCAATAGTAGTAATCATTGTAGTAGTAGTAGTAGTAGTAGTTGTTGTTGTTGTTATTGTTGTTGTTGTTGTAGTAGTAGCATTTGTGCTAATAGATGTAGGAGTTTTACTACTAGGGGTAGCAACAGTAGTAGTAGTAGTAGTAGCATTAGTAGTAGAAGTAGTTGTAGTGTCAATAGTAGTAGTAGTGCTAGTAGTAACAGAAGAATTAGTTGTTGTAGCAGCTATTGAAATTGTAACACTAGTAGTAGTCATTGTGGTAGTAGTAGAAGTAGTAGAAATAGTAGTAGTAGTTGTAGCAGCAGCAAGAGTAGAAGTAGTAGTAGTAGGAGTAGTAATAATTGTTGTAGTTGTAGGAGTAGTAGTAGTAGGACTAATAGTAGTAGTTATAGTTGTAGCAGTAGTAGTAGTAGGACTAGTAGTAGTAGTTGTAGTTGTAGGAGTAGTAGTAGTATTAGTGGTAGTAGTAGTAGAAGTTCCAGAAGTAGTAGTAGTAGAAGTATGAGTGGTAGATGTAGTAGTAGTAATAGTAGTAGGAGTAGTACTAGTTGTAGTAGTAGTTGAAGTAGTTGTAGTAGTAGTGTAGTCGTAGTAGCAGTAGCAGTAGTAGTAAAGGCCACTGTAGTAGTAGCAGGAGTAGTAGTAGTAGTAGTAGCAGCAGCAGTAGCAGTAGTAGTAGTAGTGTTAGTAGTAGTAGTAGTACTAGTTGTACGAATAGAGGTAGTAGTAGCAGCAGCAAAAGCTGTAGTAATAGTGGCAATAATAATAGCAGCTGTATTAGTAGTAGTACTAGTAGTAGTACAAGTAGTAGCAATAGTAGCAGTAGGGGTAGTGATGGTGGTGGCAGGAGCCAAAGTAGTAGTAGTAATATTATTAGTAGTAGTTGTTGTTGTAGTAGAAGTACTATTAGTAGTTATAGTTGTAGTAGCAGTGCTATTAGTAGTAGTAGTAGTAGTAGAAGTTTGAGTAGTAGTGGTAACAGTAGTAATAGTAGTGTTAGTAGCAGCAGTAATAGTTGTAGTGGTAGCAGTAGTTGAAGTGTTAGCTGTAGTATTAGGCGTAGTAGTTGCTGTAGTAGTTGTAGTAGTTATAGTTGTCAGAGGAGTGGTAGGAGTTTGAGTTGGAGTAGGAGTGGCAATACGAGTTCTAATAGTAGTAGTAATGATAGTAGGAGTAGTAGAAGTAGCAGTAGCAGGAATAGCAGTTGTTGTTTTTGTAGTAGTAGTACTAGTAGTAGTGGAATAGTAGTACTAGTAGTCGTAGTAGTAGCATGAGTGGTAATAGGAGTAGTAGTTGGAGTAGCAGGAGTAGTAGGCACAGTAGCTGCAGCAACAACAGAAGTAGCAGTAGTAACAGTAGTAATAATAGTAGGAGGAGGAGGAGGAGGAGGAGGTGGAGGAGCAATCATAGTAGTAGTAGCAGTAGAAGTCATAGTAGCAGTTATAGATGTAGTAGTATTTGGAATAGTAGTAGGAGTAGCAGTTGGGGTTGGAGTAGTAGTGGCAAAAGTAATCGGGGTACTAGTAGTATTTGTCATAGTAGTAGTAGTAATAGTAGTAGTAGTTGTTGTAGTAGGAGTAGTAGGAGCAATAGTAACTATAATAGTTGCAGTCATAGTAATAATAGATGTCATTGTAGTTGTAGTAGAAATAGCAGTAGTATTAGTAGTAGTTATAGTAATAATAGCAGTAGTAGGAGTAATAGTAGTAGTGGTAGTAGCAGAAGCGGTAGAAACTGTAGTACTAGTAGCAATAGTAGTAGAAGTAGCAGTAGTAAAAGTCATAGTAGTTGTAGTAGTAATAGTAATTCTAGTAGTAGTATTAGTAATAGTAATAATAGTAGAATCAGTAGTAGCAATAGTAGTAGTAAGAACAGTAGTCGTAGTAGTAGTAGTAGTAGTAGCAGTATTTGTAGTAATAGTTGTAGTAGTTGTAGTAGTAGAAGTAGCAGCACTACTTGTAGTAGTCGTAGTGGTAGTATTGGTAGTTGTTCTAGTAGTTGTAGTAGAAGTAGTTGTAGCTGAAGTAGTACAAGCAGCAGTAGTAATAGAAGTAGTAGTTGTTGTCATAGGAGTTGGTGTAGCAATAGGAGTTGTAGTAGGGGTAGTGGTAGTAGTAGTAGTAGTGGTAGGAGTAGTAGTAGTAGTAGAAGTAGTAGGAGTAGAAATAGAAGGAGTAGCAGTAGTAGTAGTAACCGTAGACCTAGTAGTAGCGGGAGTAGTAGTAGTAGTATTAGTAGTTGCTATAGTATTACTAGTAGTTGTTGTTGTAGTAGTAATAATAGTAGTAATAGTTCTAGTTGGAGCAATTGTTGTACTACTAGTAGTCGTAGTTGTAATTGTAGCAGAAGTACGTGTAGCAATTATAGTAGTAATATTAGTTGTACTAGTGGTAGTCGTCATAGTATTAGTTGCAATAGGTGTAGTAGCGGCAGCATTATACTGGCAATTGTACTACTACTAGTAGTAGCAGCAGCAGTAGAAGTCGCAGTAGTAGTAGTAGCAGTAGTTGCAATAGTAATAGTAGTCATAGTAGTAGGAGTAGTAGTAGTAGCAGTGGTAGTTTTGGAAGTAGTAGTAGGAGGAGTTGAGTAGAAGTAGTTGTAGCAGTAGTATTAGTAGTAATAGAAGTAGTAGGAGGAGTAGTAATAGTAGTAGCAGTGGGAGTACTTGTAGTAGTAGCAAAAGTAGTAGAAGAAGTATTAATAGAAGTAGTTGTGGAAGAAGAAGTAGTAGTAGTAGTAGTAGAAGTACAAGTAGTGGTAGTAGTAGGAGTAGTAGTAGTAGAAGTAGGACTAGTTGTAGTAGTTGTAATAGTAGTATGAATAGTAGTAATAGTAGTAGTTGTTGGAGTAGTAGCAGTGCCAGTCAAAGAAGTGGTAGTAGTAGTGTAGTAGGAGTAGCAACAGTAGTAGTCATCGAGGTAGTAGTAGGAGCAATAGTAGCAGTAGTAGAAATCGTAGTAGTTGCAGCAGTAGTAGTAGTTATAATAGTAGTAGTAGCCGATGTAATAGTATTTGTGGCAATAGTTGTAGTAGAAGTAGTAGAAGTAGAAGAAAAAGTTGTAGGAGCAGAAGTAGTAGTAGCAGTAAGACTAGGAGGAGATGGAGTAATAGTAGTAGAAGTGGTAGCAGTAGAAGTAGTAGTAGTGGTAGTACAAGGAGTAAATAGTAGCTGTAATAGTAGTAGTAGTAGCAATAGTAGTCATAGTAGTAGCAGTAGCAGTAGTAGCAGTGGTAATTGTGGAAGTAGTTGGAGGAGGAGTCGTAGTGGAAGTAGTTGTGGTAGTAGTATTAGTAGTGGTAGCAGTAGGAGGTGGAGGGGGATTAGTAGTAGTAGTAGTGGGAGTACTCGTAGTCATAGCAAAAGCAGTAGCAGAAGTAGTAATAGTAGTAATAGTAGAAGTAGAAGTAGTAGTAGTAGTAGGAGTAGTAGTAGTAGTACTGGTAGTAGTGGTACAAGTAGTAGAAGTAGAATTATAGTAGTAACAGTAGAAGTAGTTATTGTTGTAGTAGATGTAGTAGTAGTACTAGAAGTAGTAGTAGTATTATTTGTTGTCGTAGTTGTAGTAGTAGTAGTAGTTGAAGTACTTGAAGTTGTTGTAGTAGGAGTACTTGTAGTAGTAGTAGTAATAATAATAATAGAAGTAGGAGTAATAGTAGTAGTAGTAGTAGGAGTTGCAGTACAAGTAGTAGTAGCAGTAGTAGTAGTACAAGTAGTAGCTATTGTAATAGGAGTTACTATAGGAGTAGGGGTAGTAATAGGAGAAGTGGTTGTAGTAGTAGCAGTAGTAGTTGGAGTAGTAGTACTAGGTGTCATTGGAGTGAAAATTGAAATAGCAGGTATAGTTTCAATAATAGTAGAACTAGTTGTAGTAACAGGAATAGTAGTTGCAGTAGTAGCTATAGTTATAGTAGTAGTAGTGGTAGTAGCAATAGTGGTAGGAGCAATAGTAGTAGCAATAATAGTAGTAATTGTTGTTGTAGTAGTAGTAGTAGTAGTAGTAGTAGTAGTAGAAGTACTTGTAGCAATAGTAGTCCTAATATTTTTTGTAGTAGTAGTAATAGTAGTAGTAATAGGTGTAGCAACTGTAGTAGTAGTAGTAACAGCAGTAGCAGTAGTAGTAGAAGTCGTAGCAGCAGCAACAGTAGCAGTTGTAGTAGTATTAGAATGAGTAGTAGTAGTAGCAATATTAGTGCTTGTAGTCGTAACAATAGTAGTAGTAGAAGTAGCTGTAGCAATAGTAGTAGTAGTAGTAGTAGTAGTAGTAGTAGTAGTAGTAGTAGTAGTAGTAGTAGTAGTGGAAGTTGTAGTAGTAGTAGCAGTAGGAGTAGTTATAGTAGTAGTAGGAGTAGCAGGAGTAGCAGCAGCAAATGTAGTTGTAGTATTACTAGTAGTCGAAGTAGTAGAAGCGGTAGCATTAGTAGTGGTAGGAGTCATTGAAGCAGTACTTGTAGCAGATGAAGGAGGAGTAGTAGATGTAATAACAACAACAGTAGCCACAGCAGCAATTGCCACACTAGTAGTAGGATTACTACTAGTAGTAGCTGCAACAATTGTAGTAAGAGTAGTTGTATTAGAAATTGCAACAGCAGCAGTAGTCACAGTAATAGCAACAACAGTAGAAGTTGGAGCAGCAGTTGTAGTAGTAGTAGTAGGCGGAGGAGGAGGAGGAGGAGGAGGAGGAGGAGTAGCTGTAGTAGTAGTAGTAGGAAAAGTAGTAAGAGTAGTGGTAGCAGTAGAAGCAGTACGACTGTAGTTGTATTAGCAGTAGAAGTAGTAGTAATAGTAGTAGTAGTAGTAGTAGCAGTAGCAGTAGTGGCAGCAGCAGCCATAGTTGTAGTAGTAGTAGTAGCAGTAGTAATAGTAGTGGGAGTTGTAGTAGTAGCAGCAGCCGTCGTCGTAGTAGTTATAATAGAAGCAGTACTAGTAGCAGTAGTTATTGTAGTAGTAGTTATAGCAGAACAAGTAGCAGTAGTAGTGGCAGTAGTAGTAGTAGTAGTTTCAAAGTAGCCACAGTAGTATTTATAGTTGTATTAGTAGTAGTCATAGTAAAAGTTGTAGTAATATTAGTAGTTGTTTTTGTTGTTGTTATAATAGTTGTAACAGTAGTGGTAGTGGTAGTGGTAGTTGTAGTAGTAACAGACGCAACACCAGTTGTAGTAGTTGTAGTAGTTGTAGTAGTTGTAGAGCAGTAGCAATAGTAGTGGTTGTACTAGTATTGGTCGTAGAAGTAGTAGTAGTAATAGTAGTAGTTGTTGTACTAGTAATAGGAGGGGTAATAGTAGTAAAAGTAGTGGTAGTAATTGAAGTAGTAGTAGTAGTTGTACTAGTAGCAATAGTAGTATTAGTAGTAATAGTAGAAGTAGTAATAGTAGTAGTAGTAGCTGTAGGAGTTGGAGTAGTAGTTGGACTGTTAGTAGTAGTAGTCATTGTAGTTGTAGTTGTTGTAGTTGTAGTAGTAGCAGCAGCAACAACAACAGTAGAAGCAGTAGTTATAGTAGTAAGAGTAGTAGAAGTAGTAGTAGTGGTAGTAAGAATAGAAGCAACAACAGTAGAAGCAGTAGTTACAGTAGTAAGAGTAGTAGTAGTAGTAGTAGTGGTAGTAGGAGTAGAAGTAGCAACAATAGTCGTAGTAGTATTAGTATTAGTTATGGTAGTATTAATAGCAGTAATAGCAATTGTATTAGTAGCATTTGTACTAGAAACAGAAGTAGCAGTAGCCATACTAATAGTAGCAGCAGCAACAGCAGTAGCAGAAGTACTAATAATAATAGGAGTAATAGTAGTGGTAGTAGCAGTAATTGTAGTTGTAGTGGTAGTAGAAACATTTGTAGTGGTAGTAGTAGTAGCAGTAGCAGTAGTTGTACCAATAGTGGCAGTACTCACAGTAGTAGCAGTTGTTGTAGTAATAGTAGTAACAATTGTAGTTGTAGGAGTAGTAGAAGTAGTAGTAGTAGTCGGTGGTAGTTGCAGTACTAGTTCTAGTAGTAGTAGTAGCAGTAGTAGTTGTTGTAGTAGTTGTAGTTGTCGTATATTTCATAGTAGTGGTTGTTTAACAATTGTAGAAGCAGTTGTAGTAGTAGCAGAAGTAGTAATGGTGGAAGTAGTAGTAGTACTAGTAGCAGTTGTTGCAGTTACAGTAGTAGCAGTTGTAGTGGTAGCAGCAGAGCAGTAGTAGTGGTTGCAGTAATTGTAGTAGCGGTAGTAGAAGTAGCAGTAGTAGTAGTAACATTACTGGTAGTATTGGCAGTAGTAGTACTAGTAGCCACGTAGCAGTAGTAGTAGTAGTAATAGTAGTAGTAGTAGAGGAAGAAGTAGTTGTACCAGTAGTAGTAGTTGTAGGAAGTAGCTCTAGTAGGAGTCACACCTGTAGGCGTACAAGTAGTTATAGTAGATACTACTTTTGCTGCTATTACTACTAATACTACCAGTACTACTTCTACTTTACTACTATTGCTACTACTTCTGCGGCTACTACTACTTGTAACACACCTACCAAAACTACTACTATTACTAATAGTACTACTACGATTACTACTACTACTATTATCTCAACAACTATTACTACTACTGCTACTACTACAACTACTACTATTACATTCATTACTACTACTGCGGCCGCTAATGCAGCTACTGCTACTATTACTATTGTTGCTACTATTATTGCTACTGCTACTGCTACGACTGCTGCAGTGAATACCACCACGACTACGAGTGCGGCTGCAACTTCTTCTACTGTTACAACTACTACTGCTACAACTACTACTACGACTGCTACAGCTACTACTATTACTACTGTTACTACTACAACTGCTAATACTACCACAACTGTTATTACTCCTACTTCTACTACTACTACTATTACTAATGCTGCTACTACTGCCGCAACTGCTACTACTATTGCTACTACTGTTACTACTTCTGCTACTCCTACTACAGCGAATACTATTGCCACTACCACCACAAGTACTAGCTACTACAACTGTTGCTACTGCTCGTACAACTTCTACTACTACTACTACTACAACAACTACTACTACTACTGTTGTTGTTGTTGTTGTTGCTGCTACTCCTGCTACTACTATTACTATTACTACTACTATGACAACAACTATTATTGCTACTATTGCCACTATTGCTGCTACTATTGCAACACCTACTGCTACTACTACTACTACCGCTGTTACTACTACTAGTAATACTACTACTACTACTTCTACTGCTGCTGCTACCATAGCAGCTACTATTACTACTACTACCACTCTTAGTTCAACTACTACTGGTACTACAACTACTACTACTACAGCTGCTACTACTGTTCATGCAACTACTACTACTGCTACTGCTGCTCCAATTGTAACTACTAATACTACTACTACTACTGCAACGGCTCAAACTGCTACTTCTACTACTACTACTATAGCTGCTACTACTACCACAACAACAACTACTACCATTACTACTATTGCTGCTAATAGTACAACTACAGCAACGACTACTACTACTAGTAGTACTACTATTGCGGCAGCTTCTACAACTACTACTACTATTGCTACTGCAACTACTACAACAACAACTACTACTACTACTACTACTACTATTACTACTACTACTACTGATGCTACTACTACTACTCCAACAGGTATTGCTATTACTACTACTGCTTCTACTACTGCTACTACTGCTACTACCACTACATTTGCTACTTCTACTACAACTACTATTACTGCTACTACCACTGTAAGTACTAACTACTACTACGATTGCTGCTACTGTTGGTGCTGCTTTTGCAGCTGTTGCTGCTACTGCTGCTACTACTATTACTACTACTGTTGCTGCTACTACTGCTTCTACTACAGGCACTACTGTTGCTACTATTGCAACAACTACTGCCACTACCACCACAACTGTTGTTTGTAGTAGTAGTTTTTGTTGTATTAGTATTAGTAGTATTAGTAGTAGTAGTATGAGTAGTAGTAGGAGTACTGGTAGTAGCAATTATAGTATTAATTAAAGTAGTAATTGAAGTAGTAGTTGTAATAGTAGTTGTAGTAATAGTAGTAGTTATCGTTGTTACTGTAGTAGTAGTCATTTTAGCAGCAGTAGTAGTAGTTGGAGTAGGGGTTAGTAGGAGTAGTAGGAGGAATATAAGCAGTAGGATTTGGAGTAGGAATAGTAGTGCAAAATGTAGTAGTAGTTATTGTAGCAGAAATAGTAGCAGTAGTAGTAAGAGGAGTAGTAGTAGTCATTGTAGTAGCAGAAGTAGTAGCAGTAGTAGTAGTAGTAGATGTAGCAACAACAGCAATAGTAGTAGGAGTAGTAGTAGTAGTAGTAGAAATCAGAGTAGTAGAAGTAGTAGTTGTAGTTGTAGTAGTAGTCATAGTTGTATTAGTAGTAGCTGTCATTGTTATCGTTGTAGCAGCAGTAGTAGTAGCAGTTGTAGTACTAGTAGTAGTAATAGTAATAGTAGTGGAAGTAGCAATAGTAGTACTAGTAGCAGCAACATCAGTAGTAGTAGTAGTAATAATAATAGTAATAGTAGTAGAAGTAGCAATAGTAGTACTAGTAGCAGCAGCATCAGTAGTAGCAGTAGTAGTAGCAGTATTACAAGTTGTAGTAGTAGTGATAGTACTAGAAGTAGTTGTAAAGTAGAAGTAGTAGTAGCAGTAGTAAGTGTAGAAGTAGTTGTAGTAGTTGAGGAAGTATTAGGAGAAGTAGTAGTTGTAGCAGCAACTGTAATAGTAGTAGCAGTAGTAGTGGTGGTAGCAGAAGTAGTACTAGTTGTAGTAGTAGTGTGGTAGTAGTCGCAGTAGTAGTAGCAATACTTATCGCTGTAGTGGTAGTAGTGGCAGTAGTGGCAATAGTAGCAGTAGCGGCAACAGTAGCAATAGTTATAGTTGTAATAGTACTACAAGTAGTAGGAGGAGGAGTAGGAGTAATAGTAGTAGTAGTAGTCATAGTAGTTATAGGAGTAGTAGTAGTCATAGTATTTGTAGTATTTGTACCACCAGTAGTAGTAGTAGTAGTCATAGTAGTTATAGGAGTAGTAGTAGTCATAGTATTTGTAGTATTTGTACCACCAGTAGTAGTTGTAGTAGTAGCAGTTGTTGTAGTTGTAGGTGTAGTAGTAGTAGCAGTAGTAGTAGTAGTGGTAGTAGTGGTGGTGGTGGTGGTAGTAGTAGTAGTAATAGTAGTAGTAGTTGTTGTTGTAATAGTAGTTGTGGAAGTAGTAGCAGTGGTAATAGTATGAGCTTGAGTAGGAGCTGTAGTTGGCGTAGTAGTAGTTGGAGGAGTAGTATTAGAAGTAGGGATTGGAGTACGAGGGGTAGTAGTTATTATTGTAGGAGCAATAGGAGTAGTAGTAGTAGCAGTGTTAGGAGTAGGAGTAGGTATATTTGTTGTTGTTGTAGTAGTAGTAATAGTAGGAGCTGCAGCAGCAGCATCTGTAGTTGGAATAGTACTAGTAGGAGCAGTAGTAGTAGTAATAATAGTAGATTTAGGAGTTGTATTCATACTAGTAGTTGTAGTTGTAACTATTGTGTGGTAGTAACAGTAGTAGTAGTATTAGTAGAAGTAGTCAGAGTAGCAGTAGTAGCAGTATTAGTAGTAGAAGCAATAGTAGTAATAGTAGCAGCAGGTGTTGTAGTAGAAGTAGTATTAGTTGTAGTAGTAGTAGTATTAGTATTATCAGCAGTAGTAGAAGCAGCAGCAACAGTAGTAGTAGTTGTTATTGTTGTTGTAATGGGAGTAGTCGTTATAGTAGCAATAGTTGTTGTAGTTGTAGTAGTTGTAGTAGCAACAACAGTAGTAGTAGTAGTAGTTGGAGTGTAGTAGTAGTAGTAGTAGCTGTGGTAGTAGTAGCAGTAGTAGTAGTGTTAGTGTTAGTAGTAGGAGTAGGAGTAGTTGCAGTAGCAATTGTACTAATTGTTGAAGTAGTAGTAGTAGTTGTTGTTGTTGTTGATGGTGGTGGTGGTGGTGTTATTATAGTAGTAGTGGTAGTAGTAGTAGTGGTAGCAGTAGTAGTACTAACAATAGTAATAGTAGGAGTTGGAGTAGGAGTAGTAGTAGGCTTAGTTGTAGTAGGAATAGGTGTAGTAGAATAAATAGGACTAGTTGTAGCAGTAGTAGTTGGAGTAGGAGTAGTAGTAGGAGTAGTAGTTGTTGTTGTAGTAGTAGTAGCAGTAGTAGTAGAATAATAGCAGTAGTTGTTGTAGTAGTAGTAGTAGGAGCTATTGCAGCAGCAACAACAACAACAACAATAGTAGTAGTAGTAGTAGTAGTAGTAGTAGTAGTAGATGTAGTAGTAGTAGTAGTAGTAGTAGTAGCAATAGTAGTAGTAGTAGTGTAGTAGTAGCCATAGCAGTTGTAGCAGTAGTTGTAGTAGTAGTAGTAGTAGCAATAGTAGTAGTTGTAATAGTAGTTGCACTACTAGTAGCAGCAATAGTAGTAGTTGTCGTAGCAGCTGAAGTAGCAGTGGTGGTGCTAGTAACAATAGTAATTGCAGTGGTAGTTGCAATAGTAGCAGTAGTGACAGTAGCTGTAGTAGTAAAGTAGTTATAGTAGCCATAGTAGTTAAAGTAGTAGTACCAGTTGTGGTACTAATAGTAGCAGCACGAGCCATACTAGCAGTAGTAGTAGTATTAGTAGCAGTTGTAGATATACGAATAGCAGTACCAGCAGTAGCAAGAGAAGTAGGATCAGTAGTAGTAGTGGTGTTATTAGCAGTAGCTGTAGTAGTAGTAGTAGCAGCAGCAGCAGCAGCAATAGCAGTTCTAATTGTGGTAGTAGTAGAAGTAGTAGTAGCAGTAGTAGTAGTAGCAGAAAAAGTAGCAATAGTAGTATTAGTTGTAGTGGTGGTTGCTATAGCTGCAGCAATAGTAATAGTTTTAGTAGTAGCAGCAGTAGCAGAAGGAGTAGTAGTAGTATCAGTTGTACTAGTATAATGTAGCAGTAGTCTTAGCAGGAGTTGTAGAAATTGTAGTAGTAATAGTAGCTAGTGTAGTACTAGTAATAGTAGTAGTAGTAGTAGTAGGAGTAGCAACAACAACAGCAGCAGTAGCAGTAACGATAATAGCAGTAGTAGTAGTTGAATTAGTATTAGCAGTAGCAGCAGTAGCAGCAGTAGTAGTAGGAGTGTTTGGAGTTGTAGTATTAATACGAGTAGTAGTAGTAGTTGTAGTATTAGTCGTAGGAGTAGTAGGAGGAGGAGGAGTCATAATTGTGGCAGTAGTAACAGTAGTAGTAGTAGTCATAGTACCAGCAACAGTACTAGTAGTATTGGTACTAGTAGCAAGAGTGTAGTAGTAGTAGTAGGAGTTGTAGTCATAGAAGTTGTAAGAGTGTTTCGATTAGTAGCTAGTCGTAGAAGTTTTAGGAGTGTTAGGAGTAGTTGTAATGGTAGTAGTAGTAGTAGGAGTAGTACTAGTAGTAGAAGGAGTGTTAGTATTAGTAGCAGTAGTAGTAGTGTTAGTATTATTAGTCATAGTAGTTGGAGTTGTAGTAGTAGTAATTGTACTAGTAGTAGAAGTAGTAGTCGTATTAGTAGTAGTAGTTGTTGTTGTTGTTGTAGTAGTACTTATAGTAGTTGTTGTTATTGTTGTAGAAGTAGTAGCAATAGTAGCAATAGGAGTTGGAGTAGGAGTAGTACTTGGCATGTAGTAGTGGGAGTCGGCATGGTAGTAGTTATAGGAGTAGTAGTAGAAGTTGGAGTTACATTAGGAGTAGCATTAGCAGTAGTAGTAGGAGAAGTAGGAGGAGTAGTAGTAGCAGTAGTAGGAGTAGGAGTAGGAATAGTAGTAGTAGTTGTTGTTGTTGTTCTTGTTGTAGAAGTAGTAGTTGTAGTAGTGTGAGTACTAATTGCAGTAGTACCAATAGTAGGTAGGGTTGTAGTAGTAGCAATTATACTAGTAGTAGAAGTGTAAGTAGTAGTAGTAGTAGCAGTAGCAAAAAAAAAAAAAAACAGCAATGAAAGTTGAAAAAGTAGTAAGTAGTAGTAGTAGTAGTAGTAGTAGTAATGGTAATATAATAGCTGTATTGTAGTAGCAATAGTAGTGGTAAGATTTGGTGTTGGGGTAGTAGTAGGAGTTGTAGTAGTGGGAGTAAGGGTAGTAGTAATAGTAGTAGTAAGAGTTGTAGTAGGAGTAGTAGTAGCAGTAGTAGTAGCAGTACTAGTAGTAGTAATAATAGCAGTATTTGTAGTAGTAGTTGTTGTAGTAGTAGCAGTAGCAATAGAAGTAGTAGTGATAGTTGCTGTAGTAGTAGTAGTAGTAGCCATATTAGTAGTTGTAGTAGTAGTCATAGTCGTAGTAGTAGTAGTAGCAGCAGCAACAACAACAGTAGCAGTAGTAGTAGGAGGAGTGTTCGGAGTAGTTTTATTAGTACGATTAGTAGTAGTAGTAGTGGCAGTAGGAGTTGTAGTAGTAGTAGTGGAATTTGTAGTAATAGTAGTTGTGGTTGTAGTTGTAGTAGTGGTAGTAGTAGTAGTTGTGATTATAGGAGTGTAGTTTCAGTACTAGTAATGGGAGTAGTTTAGTTGAAGTTGTCGGTGTATTTGGAGTAATAGTAGTAGGAGTAGCAGTAGCAGCAATAGGAGTAATAGTAGTAGTTGTAGCAGTAGCAGTAGCAGTAGGAGTGTTAGGAGTAGTAGTATTCGTAGTGGGAGTAGTAGTATTATAAGAGTAGTAGAAGTTGATGTTGTTGTTGTTGTAGTAATACTAGTTGTAGTAGTAGTAATTATAGAAGTTGGAGTGTGAATAGAAATAGTAGTATTAGCAGTAGCAGTAGTCGGAGTAGGAGTGGTAGTTGTAGTAGTAGTAGTATTAGTAGCAGTAGAAGAAGCAATTGCAGATGTACCGGCAGTAGCAGCATTACTAGTAGCACTAGTAGTAGTAGTTGTTGTTGCAGTAGTAGTAGCAGTAGTATTAGTAGGAGTAGTAGGAGTTGAGGTTATGGCAGTCGTGGTAGTAGTAGTTGTAGTAGTGGTAGTACTAGGAGTAGTAGTAGGAGTTGGAGTTGGTGTTGGAGTAATAGTAGGAGTTGTACTTGTAGTTGTAGTTGTAATAGTAGTTGTTGAGATAGTGGTAGTAGTAGTAGTAGTAGGAGGAGGAGGAGGAGGAGTATTAGTAGTGCTAGTAGTTGTAGTAGTTGTACTAGTGCTAGTAGTAGTGGTCGCAGTAGTTGTATTAGCAGTAACAATAGTGGTAGATGTAGTAGTTGTAGTAGTAATAGAAGTTATTGTAGTAGTATAAGTGGTAGTAGCAGTAGTAGTAGTAGTTGAAGTAGTAGTAATAGCAGTAGTTGTAGTAGTAGCAGAAGTGGTATGAATAGTAGTAGTAGTAGTACTGGTTGTTGTAGTAGTAGTAGTAATTGCAACAGCGGTAGTAATATTTGTATTAGTGGTGGTGGTGGTGGTGGTAGTAGTAGTAGTAATAGTAGTATTAGTAGTAGTATTACTAGTAGTGGGAGTTTTAGTTGTAGTAGTAGTCGGTGTTGTTGTAGTAGTAGTGGGAGTTGTAGTTGTTGGTGAATTGGTAGCAATAGCAGTTGTAATTGTAGCAGTAGTAGGAGTTGGGAGTAGGAGTAGGAATTGTAGTAATCATAGTAGTAGTAGTAGTAAGAGCAGGAGTTGAAATAGTAGTATAAGTAGTAGTAGTTGTTGTAGTAGTCATGGTAGTTATAGTGGTAGTTTTTCTTGTAGTAGTAGTAGTAGTAATAGTAGTAGTTGTTGTTTTAGTAGTAGTAATACTAGTAATAGTTGTTGTACCAGTTGTAGTTGTAGTGATAGTAATAGCCATAGTAGTTGCTGTAGTTGTAGTAGTAGGTATTGTAGTAGTTGGAATAGTAGTTGTCGTAGTAGTTGTTGTTTTTGTAGTAGTAGCAGTAGGAATAGTAGTAGCAGTGGTAGTAGTAATATTAGTAGTAGTTATAGTAGAAGTAATTGTTGTAGTAATATTAGTAGTAGTTGTAGTTGTCGTAGTTGGAGTTGTAGTAAGAGTATACTACGAGTCGGTGATGGAGTAGGCTTAGTAGGAGTAGTAGTTCTACGGTTAGTGTTAGTACTATTGCTCCATCTGCAAACGTTACTACTGCTGCCACTATTACTATTACCACTACTACTGCTCCTACTACTAATGCTACTGCTACTAGTACCACTACGGCAACTATTACTACGAGTACTCCTGCTACTCCTACTATTCCAACAACTATTATTTTTCATAATGATACTTGCGCTACTACTGTCACTGCTACTACGAGTACTCCTCCTACTATTGCTACTATTGCTACTCCTACTACTATGATTGCTGCCCCTACATCCGCCAATATCGCACCAACTACTACTATTATAGCTACTAGTACTCCCACTGCTACTGCTACTACTACAACTACTACTCCTTCTCCTATTACTTCTACTGCTACCACTACTACTTCGACTCCTACTACTACAACCACTACTACTACCACTTCTTCTACTACTACTGTTGCTGTTGTAACTTCTACTACTACTACTGCTCCTACAATTTATACTATTGCTACCGCTACAACTGATGCTACTACACCAACTTCTCCTACCACTATTGCTACTACTACTACAACTACCGCTGTTGTTACTCCAACTACTACTACTACCGCTCCTACAATTACCACCACCACTACTACTACTTTTGGGACAACTATTGATGCTATTACTATTACTACTGCTACTACGACTTTTGCTCCTACTTCTATTACTATTACGGATGGCACAACTACTACTGCTACTACTACTACCACTTCTGCTACTACTTCTACTGTTGTTGTTGCTACTGCTGCAACTACTACAACTACTACTACTTCTGCTACTACTGCCACTTCTACCACTATTACTAGTACTTCTACTTCAACTATTGCTACTGCTTCTACTGCTACTACTCAAACTACTGCTGTTGTTACTACTACTTCTACTTCAACCATTACAACAACTACTATTATTACTACTGCTACTACTATTATTGTTACTGCTACTGCAACTACTACTGCTGCTACAAATACTACTACTACTACTATTGCTACTACTACTACTATTACTACACTACTATTGCCCATATTACTATACCTATTATAACACTACTACTACTACTACTATTAGTCATATTACTACTACTATTGATACAACTACTTCAACTACTATTACTACTACTGCTACTACTACGACAATGACTACTACTCATACTAGAACTATTACTGTTGCTACTACTACCACTACTACTACTACTACTGCTCCTACCACTATAGCTACTACAACTATTACTCCTACAAATACTACCATTGCTACTACTACTTCTACTATTGCTGCTACTACCACTACTACTACTGCCACTACCACTACTGCTACTCCTACTACTAATACTACTACTACAGCTTCTGCTACTACTACTATTGTGACTACTACTACTATTACTACTACTACTGGTACTACTACTAATGCAACTATTACGATGACCACTATGACTACTGTAACAACTACTGCTACTACTATTACTTCTACAACTACTGGAACAACTAGTGCTACTTGTACTACAACAACAACAACAACTACTACTATGAAAGCTAATACTGCTACTATAACTGCTACTACTATGACTTCTTCTCCTACTATTACTACTACTACAAATACTACTACTACTTCTACTACTACTACGACTACTCTTGCTGCTACTACTTCTACTAGTAATACTGCTACTACTACTGCTACTATTGCGACAACTGGTAGTACTACTACTACTACTTCCACTACAGTTACTGCGGCTACTTCTACTACTATTACTGCTACTCCTACTACTACTCCTCCACTACTACTTTTACTTGTATTATTACTTGTGCTACTATTACTACTACTGCTACTACTGCTACTGCTACTACCACTATTGCTACTCCTCCTACTACTATTACTGTTGTTACTGCTACTACTACTGCTACAACAACTACTACTACTGGTCGTACTACTTCGAATGCCACTAGTACTACGACCAATACAACTACTATAACAACAATAGCTACTACTGCTACTTCTACAACTACTTTAACAACTACTGCCACTTCTACTACAACTACTACTACTACTACTATCAAAACTAATATAGCTATGGCTACTACTACTACTATGACTTCTTCTGCTACTATTACGACTACTACAACAACTACTACTTCTCTTACTACTACTGCTGCTACTACTACTACTACTACAACTACACCTGCTGCTGCTACTTCTACTGCTAGTACTGCTACTGGTACTACTACTATTGCTTCTACTACTACCACCACCACCACTACTACTACAACAACTACTTCTACTGCTACTATTACTAGTATAACTTTTGCTACTACTGGTACTACTACTGCTATTACTATTGTTGTTGCTACTATTGGTACTATCACTACTGCTACAACTGCTACAACTACTACTACTAGCACCCCAACTGCTGAAACTACTACTACTGCCACTATTACTACTATTACTGTTATCATCTCTACTACTGTTATTACTGGTACTACTGCTACTACTGCTACAACAACTACTACAACTACAGCACTTACTACTGCAACTACTGCTACTGCTACTACTATTGCTACGACTACTACTAGTACTACTATTTCTGCTGCTACTACTTTTACTATTGATACCATTACTACTACTACTACTACCACTGTGACTGCTACTGCTGCTACTACTGCAACTGTGACTTCACCAACTACTACGACTATTGCTACTACCACTACTGCTACTACTACCACCACCACCACCACCACTACTACTACTACTACAACTACTACAATTGCTCCTTCTGCAAATGCTACTACTATTGCTACTATGACTACTAATACCACTACTACTGCTCCTGCATCTACTGCAACTGCTATTACTACAATTTCTACTGCTGCTACTACTACTTCTATTACTACTATTTCTACCACCACTACGGCAACTACTACTACTAGTACTCCTGCTACTATTACATCTACAACTACTATTATTTTTAGTAATCATACTCCCGCCACTACTATGACTACCACTACTTCCACTGTTGCAACTACCACCACTACTGCTCCTACAATAACAAGAACTACTCCTACTACTACTGCTACTATTGCTCTCCTACTACTACGATTGTTGCCACTACTACATCTGCTAATATTGTGCCAACAGCTACTACTATTGCTACTAGTACTCCAACTGCTACTACTACTAATATTGCGGCTCCTCCTTCTGCAACTACTACTCCTACTAATACTACTACTACTACCTCTCCAGCTACTACTGATACTCCAACTACTACTACTACCACTACTACCGTTGTTGTTACTCCTACTACTACTACTACTCCTACTATTACTACTACTACTACTGCGACTATTGCTGTTGCGACTCCTACTTCGACTACCACTTCTACTACTACTACTGCTACTTCTACTTCTGCTATAATGACTAATGGTACTTCTACTATTACTGCTACTACTACTACTACAACTACGCTAGTACTACTGCTCTAGCTACTACTTCTACTAATACAACTACTACAACAACAAGTACTGCTACTGCTACCAGTATTACTATGATGGCTACTACGACTACTACAACAACTACTATTGCTGCTGCTGCTACCGTTGCTACTACTCAACTGTTGCCATAACTTCTACTACTACTTCTACAACTACTACTACAACAAATACTACTACTACTAGTACTATTACTCTTGCTACTACTTCTGCTACCAGAAGTACAACTACTGCTACCGCTACTACTATTTCTCCTGCTCCTACTACTACTGCTACTAGTACTGGCACTACTACTATTGCCACTAGTACTACATCCACTATGATTACTATGACAACTACTGCTACTACTGCAACGGCTGCTACTACTTCTACAATAACAACTATTTCTACAATGAAAATTAATACTACTACTGGTACTAGTAATGCTATGACTTTTTCTCTACTATTACTAATACTACTACTACTACAAAATTTGCTACTACTACAACAACTACAACAACTACTACTACTACTCTAGCTGCTGCTACTTCTACTACTAATACTACTGCTACTGCTGGCACTACAACTACCACTACTACTACATCTACTACTACTACTACTTCTATTGCTACTATTACTATTGTTGCAACTGCTGCTATCGCTAGTACTACAACTCCTACAACTACTATAATTGCTACTACTATTGCTTTACAACTACTACTTCTACGACTGCTATTACTATAATTGCATTACTACTGCTACTAGTACTCCAACTACTACAACTACTACAACTACTATTATTTTTACTAATGATATTCCTACTACTACTGTGACTACTACTACTTCAGCTTCTACAACTGCAACAGCTACTCCTACTACTACTGCTACTACTGCTACAATAACGACTGCTACACCTGCTACTACTACTACTAATACTACTGGCACTATTACTTTTACTATTGCTCATACAGCTGCTACTACTACTACTACCACTACTACCGTGGTTATTGCTACTACTACTATTGCTACTACTTTTACTACAACCACCACCACTACCACTACTGCTGCTGCTTCTACTACTACTACAACAACTACTACTACCATTGCAACTACTGCTGCTACTATTACTTGTACTACTACTCCTACTACAACTATGTCCACAACAACTACTACTACTAATGCTACTATGCCTACTTCTGCTACGACTATTGCTACTACTACTGCTACTGCTACAACTACTACTACTATTTCTATTACTACTACTAGTATTACTACTACTAGTAGTACTGCTACTAGTAGTAGTAATAGTAGCTCTACTGCTACTACAACTACTACTACTGTGACTACTATTGCTACTACTACTACTACTACTAATACTACTGCTACTTTTACCGCTACTACTGCTACTACTACTACTCCTACTTCTACTACTGCTGCTAGTGCCACTGCTACTACTACTATTACTTCTACAATGACTACAACTGCTGCTACTACAGCTATTTTTGCAACTACTACTACTGCTACAACTAGTACAACTACTACTACTACTACTACTACCACTATTGCTATTGTTGCTACTACTACTACTTCAGCTACT
This sequence comes from Trichopus zeylanicus subsp. travancoricus, assembly GCA_005019695.1. NCBI lineage: Eukaryota > Viridiplantae > Streptophyta > Magnoliopsida > Dioscoreales > Dioscoreaceae > Trichopus > Trichopus zeylanicus. The sequence continues at coordinate 485,709 of RXID01022301.1, read as the reverse complement.
ACAAGTGCTACTACTACTATTGTTACTACTGTTGCCGCTACTACTATTGCAAATACTACTATTACTACTATTATGGCTTCTCAAACTACTACTACTACTACTATTGCTACTATTACTGCCCCTTATGCTACTACTACTACAACCAACGCGGCATCCGCGACTACTACTACTACTACTATTGCTGCGACTGCTGCTACAACAACTACTATAGTTGTTGTTACGACTACTACTATACCTACTCCTACTACTTCTGCAGCTACTACTACTACTACTACTACTTCTACTACTACTGCTACTGTTGCTGCTACTACTGTTACTACTGCTCCTATTACTGCTACTACTGTTGCCCTACTGCTACCACTACTGCTACTACTACTCTGACTACTGCTACTGCCGCCACTGCAACTGCTGCTACTACTGCTACTACTACTACTACTACTACTAATACTAATACGAATACTGTGGCTACCACAGTTGCTATTACAACCGCTGCTACTACTTCTGCTACTACGACAACTACTACAACGATTACTGCTGCTACTACTACTACTATAGCTACTACTATCTATACTACTAATAATACTGAGGCTACGACCGCTACAATTACAACAACTACTACTTCTCCGACTACTGCTACTACGAGTACTACTACTTCTACTACTACTTCTGCTGCTACTTGTACTACTATTATTACTAATACTACTATAACTACTACTTCTGCTGCTACTTGTACTACTATATTACTAATACTACTACAACTACTACTACTACAATAATAACAGCTACTACTACTCATACTGCAACGACTTCTACTACTACGACTACTACGACTACTATTTCTTCAACCATTACTACTACAACTAGTACTGCTGCTGTTGTTATGAGAATTACTACTACTATTCCTATTTTTGCTACTACAGCCACTACTACTACGACTTCAACTTCTGTTACTACTACTGCTACCTCTACTGCTTTTTCTGCTACTACTTCAACTACAATTGCTTCAACTGCTACTACTGATTCAACAACAATTATTGGTTCCATTACTCACACTATTTTTGCTACCACTGGTACTGCTACTTCTACTTTTACTACTTCTGCTTCTACTCTAGCAACTACAACTACTACTACTTCTTCTCCTACTACAACTACTACTACTACATCTATCGGTATGGTATCTACTGCTACTACAACTTCTACGACTTCAACTACTATTTTTGCTACTACTACTACTACTGCTGCTATTACTACTACAACTTCTACAACAACTTCAACTACACCTACTTTTACTACTGCTACTACAACAATTATTGCTACAACTACTAATGATGCTACTGTTACAACTACAATTGATGCTACCACTACTACTGCTACTTCTATTATTACTACTATTACGACCACTGCTGTTGCTACTGTTGCTACTACTACTACTACTGCTACTACTACAAATACAACTGCAGCCACTACTACTACTCCACTTGTATTACTACTACTGCTACTACTACTACAACTACTACTAATACTGCTGCTACTTCTACTACTATTACTCCTACTACAACAACTAGTACTACAATGACTACTACTGCTAGGACTACTACTTCTGCTACTACTTTTTCTACTACTACTACTACTACTACTACTATTACTACTACTGCAACTGCTACTGCTGCTACAACAACTACAACTACAACTATGAATACTACAACAACTGCTACTACTAAAACTACTACTACTATAACTACTACTACTACTACTTCTATGACTACTGCTACTGCTACTACTACTATAACTACTACTTCTACTACTGTTCCTACTGCTACTTCTAATACTACTTTCGTTACTACTGCTACTATTACGACTACTACTACTAGTACTGCTACTAATAATACTACAATTATTACTACCTTTACTACTACTTCTCCTACTACAACTACTACTAATACTACTGCTACTGCTGTTGCTAATACTACTGCTGCTGCTGCTATTGCTAATACTATTACTAATGTTGCTACTACTGCTACTGCTACTTCTACTACCACTACTACGTCTACTACTACTACTGCTACTACTACAACCGCGACTGCTACTAATGCTACCACCACATCTACTGCTACTACTACTACTTCTCCTACTACTTCTACTGCTACTTCTACCACTACTACTACAACTATTGCTACTATAACTACTGCTACAGCTCCTACTACTGCTACTTCTCCTACTTCCTCTACTGCTGCTACTACAACAACAACTACTACTAATGCTACTACTTCTACCTCTACCGTTGCTACAACTACTACTACTTCTTCTACTCCAACTACTTCGGCTACTACTGTGCCTACTACTATTATTGCTACTTTTGCTACTACTGCAACTTCTACTACTTCTTCAACTACTACTACTACTTCTACTACTTCTTCAACTACTACTAACGCTTCTACTACTACTGCACCTACTACTACCGTTACAACAACTACCACTATTGTGGTGACTATTACTACTGCAACTACTACTACAAGTACTACTACTACAGCTACTACTGCAACTGCTACTACTACTATTACTACAATAGTTACTGCCATTACTTCTACTACTACAATTCTACTACTACTACCACTGCCACTATTACAACTACAACTACTGCTACACAAATACTGCTATTGTTGTTGCCACTACTACTACTACTACAATTGCTGCTGCTACCATTACAACTACTACTATTACTACTACTAAGACTACTACTGCTATTACAACTAGAAAGAACAACAACAACTACTGCTACTATCACTACTACTACATCTTCTCATACAACAACAATCACAACTACTATTACTACTCCTACTACTACTACTATTGCAGCTGATACAGCTACTGCTACTGCTATTGCTATTGCTACTACTACTAATACTACTTCTTCTACGACTATTACTACTGCCATTACCACTTCTGCTACTACTACTACTTCTGCTTCTACTGTAATAACTACAAGTTCTGCTTTAACTACTACTACAACTACCACTCGTGCTGCTACAACTACTTCTATTGATACTACTACTACTACTACTACTACTACTACCACTCGTGCTACTGTTGCTGCTGTTGCTGCTGCTACGTCTACTGCTACTGCTACAACTATTACTACTACTGCTACTACTACTACTATTACTGCTTCTACTACAACTACCACTAGTACTACTGCTACTACTTCTGCTTCCCCTACTTCTGTTGCTGCTACTACTACTAATACTACATGTGCTACTACTACTACTACTAATACTACAACTACTACTACTACAACAACTAGTACTACTTCCACTGTTGGTGAAACTACTACTACTGGAACTTCTGCGGCTACTACTTCTGTTACTACTGCTACTTCTTCTACTACTTCTACTACTCCTGCTGCTACTACTACTCCTACCACCACCACTACTGCAACTACTACTACTTTTGCTACTATTATTAGTTTTGCTACTACTGCAGTTGCTGCTACTGTGATGACTGCTACAACTATTACTTTTGTTGTTGTTGCTGCTGCTTTGGTGTTGTTGTTGTTGTAGCAACTATTACTGCAGCCACTGCTACTTCTTCCTTCTATAACTATTATTGTTCCTACTATTACTACAACTAATAATACTGCTGCGAGGGCTACTGCTACTAGCACTATTGTTGCTACAACAGCTGCTACTATTGGTACTACTATTGCTGCCCATGATATCACTAGTACAATTACTACTACTGCTACTACTAGTTCTACCACTACTAATACTATTACTACTACTACTACTACAACTACAAATGCCACTACTACTACTTCTATTACTGCTATGGCTATTACTACTAGTACTACTACTATTTGTACTAGCACTGATGCTGCTGCTGCTGCTACTGCTACTACTACTACTGCAACAACTATTACTACTACCATAACTACTACCACTACTACTACCGCTAGTAAACTGTTGCTACAGCAATTGCTACAACCATTACTCTTACAACTTCTCCTACTACTATTACTATGGCTACTAGTATTACAGCTACTACTACAGCTGCTTCAACGAATAGTACTACTGCTACTACTTCTACTTGCTACTACTACTATAGATAGGACTAATACAACTACTAGTACTACTTCTACTACATCTGCTAGTACAATTGTCGGTACTACTACTATTACTAAACAACTATTGCTGCTACTATTGCTGCAACTACTATTACTACTGCTCCTAATACTACTACTATAACTACTACTGCTACAGCTAGTTGTGTGACTACTATTGCAACTACAACTACAACGACTACTGCACTATTGCTGCGGGTACTACTACTACTAGAATAGCTTCTACTACTACTTTGACGACTCCTACTACTACTACTGCTACTATTGCTTCTATTGCTACTACTGCCACTGATGCTACTAATACTACTACTTATGCTACTGGTTTAACTGCTACAACTGCTACTACTGTTGCTACTACTACTCCTCCTCCTCCAACTACTACTACTACACTTATTATGACTACTACAACTGCTGCTACTACTACTATTCCTACTCCTCCTAATACTACTGCTACCACCACCACTACTATTACTGCTGCTGCTACTTCTACTATTGTTACTTCTAGTACAACTACTACTACAATGACTACTACTGCTATGTCTAGTACTTCTTTTACTGCTATTAATACCGCTGCGACTGCTGCTGCTGCTGCTGCTACTACAGCTGTTACAGCTGCTATAACAACAACAACATCAACAACAATAACTACAACAACTACTACTACTACAACAACTACTACTACTACAACTACTACTACTACTATAACTACGACTACTACTATAACTACTACTACTAGTAAGAATATTGCTACTGCTACTACTACTATAACTACTACAACAACAACTACTACTACCGGTGCTACTACTGCTACTATTACTACTACTACTGCTATAACTACTACAACTACTACTACCACTACAGCTATTATTACTACTAATATTGCTACTACTGCAACTATGAGTACTATTTCTATTACAACTACTACTAGTAGTACTTCTACTATAACTACTGCCACTACTACTGCTATGGCGACTACTATTACTACAATAAGTTCTACTATTGCTACTATTGCTTCTACGGTTACTACTACAACTAGTGCTACTTTTCCAACTATTGCTGCTACTACTACTACAACTATTACAACAACAACAACTACTACTACTATAGCTACAGCCACTATGGCTGCTACAACTACTACTACTATAACTTCTGCTACTATTGCTGCTATTACTACTACTTCTACTACAATAACTACTATTACTACTACTACTACTCCTACTACTACTAAAACAACTACTATGGCTGTTAATGCTGCTACTACTGCTATTGTCGCTACTACTACTCCTGTTGCTGCTGCTACTATTATTACTACTACTACTACTACTATTACTGTTGCTACTACTACTACTACTTCTGTTGCTACGACTACAACTTCTACTTCTACTACAACTACTACAGCTACAACTTCCCATGCTGCAATAGCTACTATTGCTACAACAACTTCTACTCCTGCTACTACTACTTCTACTACCCCTACCATTCTGGCACTATTTTCGCTTCTATTATGACTACTACTACAATTGGTACTACTCCTACTGCATCTATGGATGCTGCTGCTACTGCCCTTACAGCTACTGCTACTACTATAACTACTTCTCCTACTTCTACGACTACTGCTCCTACTGCAACTACTATTATTATTGCTACTGCTACAGGTAATATTACTACTACAACTGCTATTGCAACTAGTGCTACGGCTACTACTACTAATACTACTGCTACTCCTCCTACAACATCTACTACAGATACTACTACAACAATTGTTGCTACAGCTACTACTACTACTACTGCTCTACTCTATTACTATTGCTACCATTTCTTATACTCCTACTACTACTATTACTACTACTCCTGCTACAACCGCAACTACTATTATTTTTACTAATGATAATCCTACCACTACTACTACTATTCAACTGCAATTGCTACTCCTGCTACTACTGCCCCTACCCCTTCTACCACTAATACTACTAATACCACTACTACTAATGCGGCGGCTACTGGTATTGCTATTACTACTTCTGCTAATACTACGAATACAATTACTACTACTGCCACTACTTCTACTACTACTGCGGCTGCTACGACTACTACTACGACTATTGTTACAACAACTACTACTACTACAACTACTACAACTATGACTAGAACAACTACTAATACTACTACTTCTACTATTACTACTACTACTGCTCCAGCTATCACTAACACTACTACTATTGCTGCTACTATTACTGCTAATATTACTATTACTACAAATACAACTACTATTTCTACTACAACAACTACTGCTACTAGTTCTTCTACTATAACATCTATCACTTCTACTGCTACACCTACTACTACTACAACTACTACAAGTTTTGCTGTTGCTAGTACTTCTACTACTGTTACTACTAACACTATTGCTGCTTCTGCAACTACTGCTACTACTACTACAACAACTACTACAATAACAACAACAACCACTACTACTACTTCTACTATTGGTACTGTGTCGGCCGTGACTACTACTACTACTTCTACGATTGCTACCACTACTACTATTTTTACTACTATAAAAACTACTACTAGAACTACTTGACTATTACTATTGCTACTACTGCTATTATAGCTACTAATACTACTACTGCTACTACTGCTACTACTACTACAACAACTACTACTACAACTACTACTACTACTACTACTACTACTACAATTACTACTACTACCACTACGGCTGCTGCTGCTACTACTACTTCTCCTACCATTATGACTACAACTGCTACTGTTACTACTACTTTTACTACTACTACTATTACTACCAAAACTACTACTATTGCTACTTCTGGTATTGCCACTACTACTAATACTACTGCAACTAATACTACTGCTGCTGCTACTACTACTAATACTACAACTACTACTACTAGGACTACTGATGCAGCTACTCCTACTACAACAACTACTACTACTACAAATACTACAACTACTACAACGACTACAACAACTACTTTGCTACTACTTCTATTGCTACTGTGGCTACTGCTATTACTACAACAACTGGTACTACTACAACTACAACAACTTGTTCTACAGCTGCTACTTGTACAACAACTACTACTTCTACTTCAACTGCTAGTACTACTTCTACTACCACTTCTCCTACTACTAACACTGCTACTACTACTGCTACTACAACTATTGCTACAACTACTACTGCTGTTGCTGATTCTGCTACAACTGCTACTACAACTACTACCATTACCACTGCTACTAGTATTACTACTATTACTACTACTAACACTAGTACCACTACTACTACAACTACTACATATATTGCTATTACTACATTTCTACTACCCTTATTACTGCTACTGATACTACTACTTCAACTGCTACTACTACTACGTCTACTACTGCTACTACTGCTACTACCGCTACTACTGCTACTACGGCTACAACTACTACTATTGCTACTACTTGTACTGCTCCTCCTCCTCCCCCTGCTATTACTACTACTACTACTACTACTACTACTACTACTGCTACAAGTACTCCTACTACTACTTCTACTCCTGCTACTAGTGCTACTATTGCTTCTACAACATATACAAGTACTTCTACTTCTCCAGTGACTGCTACTACTTCCGCTACTACTACCACCACTATTACTACAGCTACTACTATTATTACTATTGCAAATAATACGACTACGACAACAATAATAACAACTACTACTACTGCAACAACTACTACTATGATTATGACTACTACTAGTTCTACTAGTACAGTAACAACTGCTACTGCTACAACCTCTACTACTACTACTGCAGTTGTTACTACTGCAGTACTACTATAGTACTACAACAACTACTACTATTGTTACTGTTACCACTACTACTAAAACAACAACAACAACTACTACTACAACTACAACCGCTACTACTACTACACGACTACTACAATTGCTACTACTACTACTTCTACATCTACTAATACTAGTACTAGTACTAGTACTACTATTACAACTATAACCGCTACTACTACTGCTGCTGCTGCTGTTGGTACTACTACTACTAGTTTTGCACTGAGGCTACGACTACTACTACTAGCATTGCTACTACTCCAACAACTACTCCTACTACTACTACTACTACTACTACAACAACTACTACTACTACTACAACTACAACAACAACAACTCCTTTCGCTACTGCTACTACTCCTCCTACTAGTATCTCTACTGCTACAACAACTACTACTCCTATTATTGCTACTACAACAAGTGCTGCACTAAAGCTACAACTACTACTACTAGCACTGCTAATAGTCCAACAACTACTCCTGTTACTACGCCTAATACTACTATTACTACTACTACTATGACTACAACTCTTTCTTTTACTACTGCTACTACTCCTCCTACTACTGCTACAACAACAAATACTCCTACTGCTACTACTAATACTACAACTACTACTAAAACGACTACTACTCCTCCTCCTACAAGTACTACTACTACCACTTTTACTACTCCTCCTACTACTACTACTTCAACTACCACTGCTAGTACTATTGCTGGCTGCTGCTACTACTACTGCTACTACTCCAACTCCTCCTCCTACTGCTACTCCTACTACTAGTTTTACTAGGGCAACAACTACTACAATAACTACTACTGCTATTGCTACTTCTACTACTACTACTACAATAATAACTACTACTGCTACTACTACTACTACTACTGCTACTACTAGTACTACTACTATTGCTACTACTACTACAGCTACTACTACTATTGCTACCACTACTACTACTACTACTACTACTACTACTACTACTGCTACTACTACTACAACTGCTACTACAACTGCTACTACTACTGCTGCTGTTGCTACTGTTACAACTGCTACTACTATGACAACTACTACTATCACTATTACTACTAGTACTGCTACATCTACCATGATTACTAATAGTACTAGTACTACTCCCACCACTGGTACTACTACTCCAAATAGAAGTATGAGTAGTAATAGTAGCAGTAGTAGTACGCGAAGTAGCTGTGGCAGTAGTAATAGTTGTAGTAGTAGTAGTAGAAGTAGTAGCAATAGTAGTAGTAGTGGTCATAGTAGCAGTAGTAGTAGGAGGAGTAGTAGTAGATGTTGTTGTACTAGTAGTACTAGTAGCAGCAGGAGTAGTAGTAGTTGTTGTTGTTGTTGTAGTAGTACTAGTAGTGGTTGAAGTAATACTAGTTGTAGTATTAGCAGCAAGAATAGGAGTTGTAGTAGTAGATGTATTTGCAACAGTAGTAGTAGCTGCAGCAGTAGGAGTAGTAGTAGGAGTCGTTGTAGTAGTAGTAGTAGAAGTAGATGTTGTAGTAGTAGTTGCTGTGGAAGTAGTATTAACTGAAGTTGAAGTTGGAATAGTAGTTGTAGTAGCAGGACTAGTAGTAGTAGTAGTAGTAGTAGTAGTAGCAGTAGTAGTTGTTGTAGTAATTGTCATTGTGGTAGCAGCAGTAGCTATAGTAGTTGGAGGCATAGGAGTAGTAGCAGGAGTAGTAGTAGTAGAAGAAGTAGTAGTAGTAGTAGTAGTAGTAGTAGTAGTAGTAGGAGTAGGAGTAGTAGTACTTATAGTAGTAATAGGCCGTCGTTGCCGTCGCGGCCTCGCCGATCGTCCACGTCGTCGTAGTACGCCACCGTCAGCGTCTAGGCAGTCCTGCGTCGGCTACGTCGTCGTCGTCGTAGCTAGTCGTCGTCAAGTCGCGTCGTCGTCGTCGTCGTCGTCGTCGTCGTCAGTCGTCATCGATCGGCGCCGTAGGTCGTCGTCGTCCTCGTCGCCGTCGCTGTCCCGCCCTCGTTGCACACGTGGCAATGGTTCGTCATCGCCCTTGTCGTCGCCCGTTGCCTCGTCGCCCTCGCCATAGCCGCCGCCGCCCGCCAGTCGTCGTCGTCGTCGCCCTTCGTATCTGCCCTCGCTCCCTCGTCGCTCCTCTCCCTGCCGTCAGTCGTCGCCTGCTCGCAGTCGTCGCTGTCGTAATAGGTCGGAGTAGTTGGTTACTTACTGCTACTACTGCGACTACAACAACAACAACAACAGCTAGTACTACTACTATGATAACTTACAACTATTGCTTCTACTACTGCTAACACAACAACTACTACTGCTACTACTGCTATTGCTACTTCCTCTACCACTACTACTACTACTTCTACTACTTCTACACTACTACTACAACTACTACTACTAGCACTACTACTACAACAACAACTACTATTACTACTACTAATAATACTACTACTACTACTGGTATACTACTACGACTACTACTACTATTACTACTACTACTCCTCCTATTGCTACTACTACACCAGCCACTACCACGACTACTTCTACTTCTTCTGCTGCTGCTACTTCTGCTATGCAACTACTATTGCTATGGATACTACACCTACTACAACTGTGACTGCTACTACTATTGCTACTACTAGTCCTACTACTAGTCCTACTACTACTACTAGTACTATTACTAATACTACCACTGCTACTACTTCTACTATTATTACTAACACTTCTTCTACTACTACTTCTGGAAGACTACAACTACTACTACTACGATAATTGCTATAGCTTTTATTGCTACGACTACAACTACAACAATAATGAATACTACTTCTACTACAACAATGGCAGCCACTGTGGCTGCTACTGGAACCACTGTGGCTACTATTATTGCTACAACAACAACAACAACTACTACAACTACTACTACTGTTGATGCTGCTATTGTTGCTACTACTACCACTACGAAGGAGACTGCTACAACAACTACAACTACTACTACGGCTGCTAGTACAAATACGACTATTACTTCAACTTCTCCATCTAATAATACTACTGCAACGACTACTACTGCCACAACTACTACGACTACAACTACTACAACAACTACTACTAATACTAGTACAACAACTGCTACTACTATTGCTACAACTGCTACTACCACTACTAGTAGTAGTAGTAGTACTACTACTACTACTACTACTACTACAGCTGCTACTACTATTACTCGTACTACTACTACTAATACTACTACTACAACTACTTCTACTCCTACTACTACTACTACTACTACTACTACTAGTACTACTACTACTACTACTACTACTACTGCTACTACTGCTACTAGTACTGCTCCCCTCCTCCTCCTCCTCCTCCTCCTCGTGCTACTACTACTACTACTTCTACTACATCTTCTACTCCTACTACGATTACTACTACTACTTCTCCGACTACAACTACTGTTGTTACTACTACAATGTCTACTACTACTGCTGTTACTACTACAACGTCTACTACTTCTACAAAAAAAACTACTATTTTTGCTACGGCTACCATAATTATTGATTCTGCTACTGATAATAATACGACTACAAATGCTACGACCTCTACTACTACTACTACTACTACTACTACTACTACTACTACTACTACTACTACTACTACTACTGTTACTACTACTACTTCTACTGCTACCACTACTACTAGAACAACTACTCCTATTACTATTATAACACCTTCTACTACTAATACTACTACTGCTACTACTGCTACTACTACTACTTCTACCACTACTATTACTGCTACTACTACTTCACTGCTACAACTACTATACTGCTTGTACAACTAGTTCTACAAGCACTACTACTACTCCAAAAACTGCTACAATTAGTACTACTAATACCACTACTACCACTACTGCAACTACTCCTATTGCTACTGCTACAACTCCTACTACTACTACTACTATGATGGCTGCTGCTACTACTACTTCTACAACTACTATTGCTCCTGTTACTCCTAATACTACTACTACTACTCCTGCTGCTAATACTACTACTACTACTACTACAACTACAACTACTCCTATTGCTTCTACTACTACTACTACTCCTACTACTGCTACTGCTGCTATTACTAGCACTACTTCTACTGCTACTGCTCTTACTACAACTAATACTGATACTATTACTACTACTACAACTACAACAACTACTACTACTACCACATCTACAACTCCACCTCCTACACCTACAACAACTACAACTTTTACTACTACTACTACTACTACTACTACTACTACTACTTCTACTATTACTACTTCTACTACTACTCCAACTCCTACTCCTCCAGCTACTCCTACTACTTCTTCTAGTACTACTACTATTCCTATTCCAGAAACTTCTACTACTGGGACTACTACTACTACTACAACTGTTGCTTCTGGAACTACTACTATTCCTATTACCAAAAGTACTTTGTCTATTACTGCTACTACTACTACTAGTAGTCCAACTACTACTACTGCTTCTACTATTAGAGCGACAACAGCTACTACTTTTGTTACTAATCATTCTACTACTCCTACTACTACTACTACTACTGCACTACTACTCCAACACCTCCTACTAGAAGTTCTTCTGCTGCTACTACTATTGCAACTAGTACCACTAGCACTACTTCTGCAACTACAACTACTACTACTACTACAACTATTGCTACTATTGCTACTAGTACTGCTACAACAACAACTACTACTATTACTACTACTACTACCTCTACCACTACTACTACTTCTTCTACTACTACTACTACTACTACTATGGCCACTACTAATTCTACAACAATAACATGGACAACAACAATAACTACCACAAGTACTATTGCTACTACCGCTGCTACCACAACAACAACAACTACTACTACTATTACTATTACTCCTCCTCCTCCTCCTACTACTACTACCACTAGTACTACTACTATTACTGCTAGTACTACTGCTACTACTACCACTATTACTACAATTGGAACTACTACTACTGCTGCTGCTGCTACTACTGCTACTACTACTGTTATTACAACTTCTACTTCTACTTCTACTACTACTGGTGGTACTACTACCACTGCTACAACTTCTACTACTGCTACTGTTGCTTCTACTACTACTGCTATTGTTGTTTCTACTACTACTGCTACTGTTACTACTACCACTACTACTATTGCTAGTACTACCGCTACTACTATTGCTACTACTACTCTGCTTACCATCATTACTATACCAATTACTGCTTCTGCAACTATTACTGTGACTACTGCTACTACAACTACTACGACAACTACTACTACTGTGACTACTATTACTACTACTGCTATTGCAGCTAAGACTTCTACTACTGTTGCTACGGCTACTCCTACTACTACAACTACTCCTCCTACTACTACTACTACTGTTACTACTACCACTATTATTACTACCACCACTATTGCTAATATTATAACTATTATTTCTACTACTACTATTACTACTACTGCTGCTATTGCTACTGCTATTAGTACTACTATTACTACTATTGCTACTACTATGACAAATACTAGTCCTATGACTCATACGACTACTACTATTACTATGACTTCAACCTTTGCTACTACTACTAGTACTATGACTACAACTACTAGTTCTACTACTACTACTGCTACTACTACTACTACCACCACTAGTACTTCTACTACTACCACTACCACTACCACTACTACTACTGCTAGTGCTATTACTACTACTCTTATAACTATTGCTACTCCAAATAATACTTCTATAATTACTAGTACTATGACTTTTACTACTACTACTACTACTATTACTACTACTAGTACTGCTACTACTATACTACTACTGATGCTGTTAATGCGACTAGTACTATTGAGTAATACTCCTACTACTACTTCCACAACTACTTCTCCTATCAGAAATATTCCTATGACTATTATTATTGCTACTACTACTGTTGCTGCTACTACGACTGTTGCTATTACTACTACCTCTACCACTACAACTACTAATCCTGCGGCTATTATTATTACTTCTACTACTACAACAGCAGCTACTACTACTCCTACTACTCCTACTACTAATATTACTACTACTATGACCTCTACTGCCGCTACTACTACTCCTATTACAACAACTACTACTACAATTACAACTCCTACTACTTCTACTACAAGCACTACTACAACTAGTATTCCTTCTCCTACACGTATTCCTACTACTACTCCCACTGCTACCACTACTACTACTACTACTACAACAACAACAACAACAACAACTACTCCTATTGCTGCTACTACTTCTACTTCTACAACTACTACTACTGCTACTAGTAGTACTACCACTAGGACTACTACTGCTCGTACTACTAATTCTGCGATTACTACTATTGTTGTTGCTGCTGCTACTATTGTGACTATTACTACTGCAACTACTACTACTACTCCTCCTATTGCTACTACTTTTACTCCTACTACTACTACTACTAATGCGGCCACTACCACTACTACTACTGTTGCTCCTCCTCCTACTAACACGGATACTACTACTACTTCTGTTGCTACTACTGCGACTGCTACTACAATAACAACTACTACTCCTGCTACTACTACTACTGCTATTGCTGCTAATAATACTAGTACTCCTACTACTTCTACTACTACTACTACTGCAACTACTACTATTACTACTACTACTGTGACTACTTTTGCTACTACTGCTACTAGTATTACTGCTACTAAATTTGCTACTACTATTGCCACAACTGCTGCAACTATAACAAATACTACTAGTACAACAACAACTACTATTGCTACTACCACTACTACAACTGCTACAGCTACTACTCTTTCTATTGCAACTGCTACGACTACTTCAACTGCCACTGCTACTACTACTACTATTGCTGCTTCAACTGGTACTACTACTATTGCAACAACTATAGCTACTATTGCTACTACAAGTGCTTATATTAGTGCTCTTGCAACTACGACTACTACTGCTACTCCTACTACTACTACTTGCACTACTACAGCTACAACTACTACTAATACTACTACTGCTGCTGCTATTGTTGCTACTATTGCTACTAACACTACTACTTATGTTACTACAACAGTTGTTATTCCTACTAATACTACTTCTATAACTACTAGTATTACTATCAATACTACTACTACTACTACTACAACCACAACTACGACTGCTACTACCACTAGTTCTACTACTTCTGCTACTTCTACAACTACAAATACCACCACCACCACCACCACGACTACTACTACTACTACTTCCACTACTACTACTACTACTAATATTGTCGTTGTTGCTCCAAGTACTACTACTACCATTGCTTCTACTATCACTACAACTACTATGAATACTGCAACTACTGCTGCTGCTGCTTCTACTACTGCTACTACCTCTGCAACTACAACAACTACTGCTACTTCTCCAACTACTACTACTACTACTGCTGCTGCTACTACTACTATTGGTACTTTTGCTACTGCTACAATTTCTAATACGAGCACTACAACGTCTGCTACTATTGCTACCACAACTACTACGACTACTACAACAACAACAACAACTACTACTACTATCACTTGCACTACAACAACTACCACTACTGCTGCTGCTGCTACAACTATCATCGTACTACTGCTCAGCTGCTGCCACTAATACTGCTGCTAGTACTATTACTATTACTACTACTTCTACTTTGACTACCATAGCTACTACTACTGCTGCTGCTTCTGTTGCAGCTACTACTAATACTACTACTATTACCGCTACTGCTTATGCTACTACAGCTGCTGCTGCTACTACTGTTGTTGCTACCACTAATACTACTACTATACCTACTTCTCATACTACAACAACTTCTACTGCTACTACTACTAATACTACTACTACTACCACTACTGCTACTACAACTACAGCTATTACTAATACAACTACAACTGCTATTACTACTACAACAACTACAACAATAACTACTGCTACTACTACAACCACCACTACTACTGCTAATACTATTACTCTACTACTACTACTACTACTGCTGCTTCTACTACTACTGCTGCAACTACTACTGCTGCTACTACTACTAGTACTCCTCCTAATACTACTGCATCTTCTACTATTACGACTACTATTCCTACTACTTCTATTGCTACACTTAGTACTCCTCCTCCTCCTCCTCCTCCTCCTCCAACTACTACTATTACTACAAGTACTACTACTACTAGCACTACTCCAACTCCTAAACCTACCCCTATTACCAGTACTACTACTACTACAACCACTTCAACTACTACTACTACTACCACTTCTGATAGAACTACTACAACGAACACTACTGCTACTACTACAAGTGCTGCTATTAGTACTAGTACTAATTCTACCACTACTAATACTAACTCTACTAATACTGCTGCTGCTGCTGCTATTCAAACTACTACGACTATTACTACTACTACTATTATTACTACTACTACTACTACAACTACTGTTGCCACGACTATTACTACTACTCTTACAACTATTACACTTACTACTCTTGCTACTACGACTCCAACTACTACTCCCAATACAACCACTGCTACTTCTACTCCCACTACTACTCCTACTACTAGTACTACGACCCCTACCATTACTACTTCTAGTACTACTCTGCTACAACGATAACTACTACTACTATTACTACTACTACTGCTACCATTAGTAATACTACAACAACTACTAATACTATTACTACTGCTACTATAACTACTTCTACAGCTAATCCCACAACTACTACAACAAATACTACCACAACTCTTACTACTACTGCTACTACTACTACAACAATTACTACTACTACTGCTGCTGTTGCTGTTGCTACTACTATTGCTACTGCTACTTGTACAACTACTACTCCTTCTATTTCTACAATTATGCCAACTACTACTACTACTACTGCTGCTAGTACTACTACTACTACTGTTACTATTACTACGGCTACTACTACAACTATAACGATTCCTACTACCACCACTACTACTATGGTTACTACCACTACTAATACTAGTACTTCTACTTCTGCTACTTATACTTCTGCAACTTCTGCCACTTCTTCTACTGCTGCAACAACTGCTATATTACTACTACTGCTGCTACTACTGCTACAGTTACTACTACTTCAATTGCTACAACTAGTCCTTTTACTACTAGTACAACTGCTATCACTGTTACTACTGCTACAACTACTACTAGTACTACTACTACTACCTCTAGTACTACAACTATACTACTACAATTACAACACTACTACTAGCACTACTACTACTATTACTAATACTACTACTACCACCAACTACTCCAACCACAATGACTACTACTACTACGTCTACTACTGCTACTATTGCTATTGCTTCTACTGCAAGTCCTATTACTAGAACCACTGCTGCTATTGCTACTACCACTACTACTATTGCTACTATTACTACCACTACTTCAACTACTACTATTTCTGCTTTAACTACAACAACTACTATTGCAGCTACAATAGCTACTACAATTACTACTAGCACAACAACCACTAGTATAACTAATTATACATCAACGAATACTGCCCCTGCGATTGATTTTTATACTATTACTTCTACTACTACTACTACTTATGCAACTATTGAGACATCTTCTTCTACTACTGCTACTATTGTTGCTTCTAATACTACAACTACTACTGAGACAGCTGCTACTACTATTGCAGTTGCTACTAATACTGCTATTGCAACTACTACTACTGCTACTACCTCTACCGCTACATTTGCTGTTGCTGCTGCTACTACTACTACTACTAATACTACCACTACTACTACTACTACTACTACTACTACTACTAATACCACTACTTCTAATACTACTACCACAACTACTACTACTACTGCTACTATTACTGCAACTACTACTACCACAACCACTCTAACTCGTACTCCAACGGCGACTACAACTACTACCACTACTACTTCTACTACCACTACTACAACAACAACAACTACTATAACTACTGCTTCTATTACTACTGCTGCTACAATTACTAAAACTATTGCTAGTGCTACTAGTACTACTACTACTATTGCTACTGGTACTACTACAACAACTCTTATTACCATAACTACTACTGCTACTACTGTTAGCACTACTACTATTCCTACTGCTATTACAAGTCCTAACACTCCTACGACTTCTACGACTACTACTCCTACAACTACTACTACATCTTCTACTGCAACAACTACACTCCTGCAGCTACTACTACTACTACTGCTACTACTACTATTACGACTATTGCAACTGCTACTACTATTCCTACTACTATTACGACAACAACTACTAGTCATACTAATACTACCACTCCAAATACTCAAACTACTACTACTACAACAACAATTGTTACTACTACTTCAACAACTACTACTACTTCTACAACAACAACTACAACTACTACCACTACTATTACTACTTCCACCACTACTACTATTGTTATTAGTACTACTAGTACTACAAGAACTACTACTACCTCTACTACTACTACGGCCGCTACTATTACTACACTTCTAAAACTAGAACTACTGCTGCTGCTACTGCTACTACTACTACTATTACTATTACAACCACTACTTCAACTACTACTATTTCAGCTTTGACTACAACAACTACTATTCCAGCTACAATAGCTACTACAATTACTACTAGCACTACAACCACTAGTACAACTACTTATACTGCAACAAATACTGCCCCTGCTACTAATTTTGCTACTATTACTTCTACTGCTACTACTATTTCTGCAGCTACTGACACATCTTCTTCCACTACTACTACTACTGTTGCTTCTACTACTACAACTATTATTGTTGCTTCTACTACTACAACTACTATTGAGATAGTTGCTACTACTACTACAATTGCTACTAATACTGCGACTGCAACTACTACTACTACTACTACCTCTACTGCTACATCTACTGCTGTTGCTACTGCTACTACTACGACTACTACCACTACAACAACAACAACAACTACTACTACTAATACCACTATTTCTACTTCTAATACTGCGACCACAGCTACTACTATTACTGCTACTACTACTGCAACTACTACTACCACAACTACTCTAACTCCTACTCCAACGGCTACTACAACTACTACCACCACTACTTCTACTACAACTACTACAACAACGACAACTACTACAACAACTACTACAACAACAACTACTACAACTACTACTTCTACTACTACTGCTGCTACAATTACTAAAACTACTACTAGTGCTACTAGTGCTACTGCTACTATTGTTACTGGTACTACTACAACAACTCTTATTACCATGACTACTACTACTACTACTGCTAGCACTACTACTATTCCTACTACTACTACTTCTCCTAACACTCCTACGACTTCTACGACTACTACTCCATCTTCAACTGCAACAACTGCACTCCTGCAGCTACTACTACTACTGCTATTGCTACTACTACTATTACGACTATTGCAACTGCTACTACTATTCCTACTACAATTACGACAACAACTACTAGTCATAGTAATACTACCACTCCAAATACTCTAACTACTACTACTACAACAACAATTGTTACTGCTACTGCAACAACTACTACTACGTCTACAGCAACAACAACTACTACTACAACTACTATTACTACTTCTACCATTGCTACTACTATTATTAGTACTACTATTACGACAAGAACTACTACTACCTCTTCTACTACTACTGCCGCTACTATTACTACACTTCTACAACAACTACTACTACTACAACAACTACTACTATTACTGTTCCAATTACTACTACTACTACTACTACTACTACTACTACTACTACTACTACTACTACTATGACTATTATTGCTACTACTACTACTCCTACAACTACTACTACAACTATTACTTCTTCTACTGCTACTGCTGCTTCTGCAATGCAACTACTATTGCTATTGCTACTACACCTACTACTGCTGCTACTGCTACTACTACTACTATTGTTGTTACAACTAGTCTTACTACTACCACTATGGCTACTACTATTGCTATTACTACTACTTCTACTATTACTACTAAACTTTCACTACCACTACTTCTGCTATGACTACTACTACGATGACAACTGCTAAGCAACTACTACTACAACTACTACTACAATAATTGCTACTACTACTTCAACTGCAACAACTGTAGCCACTGCGGCTGCTACTACTACTGCTACTATTTTTGCTACAACTACTACTATTACTACTACTACTACTACTACTGTTGTTGTTGCTGCTGCTGCTACTGAGACTGCTACTACTACTACAACTACTATTATTGTTGCTGTTGTTGCTGCTACTGGCACAAATACTACTATTGCTTCAACTAATACTACTATTGCAACGACTACTACTGCGACTACCACAACTGCTGCTACTTCTACTACCAGACAACAACCAGTACTACCATTGCTACAACTGCTACTACCACTACTATTAGCACTCCTACTACTATTACAACTACCACCACCACTACTACTGCTATTATCGGTACTACAACTACTGATACTACTACATCAATTGCTACTACCACTACTACTACTACCTCTACTACTATAGCTACTACTACAACTACTATTACTGCTACTACTAGTACTATCCCCTTCCTCCTCCTTCACCTCCTCCTCCTCCTCCTACTAATACTACTTCTACTATAACTACTACTCATACTACTATTACTACTACTACACCTCCTAGGACTACTACTGTTGCTACTACTACCACGTCTACTAATACCACCACCACTAGTACTACTTCAACTGCTACTACTCCTACTTCTACTACTATTCCTACAACAACAACAACTACTACTAATACTACTACTTCTGCTACTACTATTGCTACTACTACTATTACTACTACTACTACGACAACAACTACTCCTACTGCAACTAGTACAACTCCTGGAAGTACTATTGCTGCTAGTACTGCTACTACGACTACTAATACTACATCTACTACTACTATTACTGCTACTACTACTACTACTGCTACTACTACTACAACAACTTTTGCTAGCATTGCTACTACTCCAATTAGTACTACAATTACTACTACTAATGCTTCTACTACGACTGCAACTATGCCTATTGCTACTACTACTACTCCTACTACTATTACTACTATAACTGCTGCTACTACTATTTCTACAACTACTACTACTGCTATTACTCCTACTACTGCTCCTACTACTCTAACCACTAACACTACTACTACTACTACTACTACTACTACTACTACTACTACTACTACTACTACTACTACTACTACTACTACTACTACTACTACTACTACTACACCTACTACTATTACTTTTGCTATTACTACTACTCCTTGCTACTACTTCTACTACAACAAATACTAATACTATTACTACTACTACAACTACAACAACAACTAGTACTACCACATCTATAACTCCTCCTAGTGCTACTACTACCACTAGCACTGCTACTACTACTACTTCTACTACTACTACTACTAC
Organism: Trichopus zeylanicus subsp. travancoricus; assembly: GCA_005019695.1. NCBI lineage: Eukaryota > Viridiplantae > Streptophyta > Magnoliopsida > Dioscoreales > Dioscoreaceae > Trichopus > Trichopus zeylanicus. Next base: position 464,128 of record RXID01022301.1, on the reverse strand, counting down.
TATGACTTCTGCTAGTACTCCAACTCCTATTATTACGGTTACTGCTACTACTACTTCTACTGCTACAACTACTATTCCTGAAAATATTGTAGCTGATACTACTATTGCTATTACTGCAACAACAAATACTACTCCTATTACTAAAACTAGTATAACTACTGCTGCTACTACAACTACTACTACTATTAGAGCGAAAACTGCTACAACTTCTATTGCTATTCATACTGCTACTTGTACTGCTACTACTACAGCTATTACTACTACTCCTACTCCTCCTACTAGTAGTTCTTCTACCACTACTACTATTGCAACTAGTATTACTACCACTATTACAATAACTACAACAACAACAAATACTACTAGTACAACTACTGCGACTATCGCTACTACTACTTCTACTAGCACTAATACTACAACAACTTCTATGACTTTTACTACTACTACTGCTTCTACTACTCCTACTATGACTACTACTACTATTACTATTTCTACTACTACTACTACTACTACTACAAGTACTTCTACTACTACCACTACCACTACTACTATATCTAGTGCTATTACTACTACTACTACGATAAACTGCTACAACAACAAATACTTGTACAATTACTATTAGTATGACTTTTACTACTACTACTGTCACTACTACCACTACTAGTACTACTACTAGTCTAATACTACCGCTGCTGTTACTGCTACTACTACTATTGGTAATACTCCTAGTATTACTTACACTACTGCTTCTACTACTACAAATATTGCAACGACTGCCACTACTGCTACTACTACTATTACTATGACTACCACTACCACTACTACTACAACTGCTAATCCAGCTGCTACTATTACTACCGCTACTACTACTACAACAACAACAACAACAACTACTACTCCAACTACTACTATTACTACTACTATGACCTCAACTATTACTACAGCTAATCCTACTACAACAACTACTACAGCAATTACTACTCCTACCATTACTACTACATGTACTACTACTCCAACTACTAAAATTACTACTGCCACTACTACTACTACTACAAGTACTACTACTTTTGATACTACTATTTCCACAACTGTTGCAACTATGACAAATACTACTAGTACCACAACAACAACTACTACTACTACCACTACTACAACTGCTACAACTACTACTCTTCATATTGATACTACTACTATTGCTTCAACAGCCACCGCTACTACTACTACAACAACAACTATAGCTACTGGTGTAACTACTAGTGCTTCTATTACTACTCTTTCTACTAGTACTACTATTGTTGCTTGAAATGCAACTGCTACTACTGCTACAACTACTACCACTACAACTACCACCACTACTTCTACAACTACTAGTTCTACTACTACTACTACTGTTACTAGTACTTCTACTAATTCCACTACCACTACTACTACTATCACTATTGCTACTACAATTAATGCATCTATAATTATTACTATAATGAGTTTTACAACCAATACTGCTACTACTCTTACAACTACACCACTACTATTGTGAGTAATACTCCTACTACTACTTGCACCACTACTACTACAAATATTACTACTACAACTACTGCAACAACTACTATTATTACTGCTATTATTATGACTGCTACTACCACGGCTGCTGCTACTATTACTACTACTACTACAACAATAACTACTACTACTACAACTCCTACAACAACAACAACAACAACTACTACTATGAACTTTAGTACCTCTACTGCTGCTCCTACTACAACAACAACTACTACTATTGCTACTCCTACTACTACTACTACAAGTACTACTTTAACTAGTATTCCTTCTCCACCACGTATTCCTACTACCACTCCCACTACTACCACTACTACTACTACTACAACTACAGTAACAACAACTACAACTAGTAGTAGTATTACTACTACTACTTCTACTTGTACTACTACTTCTACTATTGCTCCTACTACTATTGCTACTACTTCTAGTATTATGACTGCTACTACTGCTATTGCTGCTTCTGCTATTAGGACTATTACTACGGCTACTACTACAACTACTCCTACTGCTACTACAATTGTTGCTACTACCATTGCTGCTACTATTGCAGTCACTACTACTACTACTACTGCTGTTTCTCTTGCAGCTAGTAATGTCGCTACTACTACAACTACCGTTACTACTACTGTGACTACTACTACTGCTGCTACTACTGCTGTTGCTGCTACTACTACTACTAATACTAGTACTCCTACTACTTTTATGACTACAATGACAGCAACTACTACTACTGTTACTACTACTGTGATTACTTCTGCTACTACTACTACTAGTACAACTGCTACTACTTAAGCTACTACTATTACTGCTACAACTATTGCCACGAGTACAGCTACTATAAGAAAGACTACAAGTACAAGAACAACAACCACTACTACTACCTCTGCTGTAACTGCTACAACCATTACTCTTGGTACTGCCACTGCTACTACTGCTTCAACTACCACAACTACTACCACTATTGTTGCTTCAACTTCTACAGCTACTACTGCAACTGCTATAGCTACTGCTGCTACTACTAGTGCTTTTGTTACCACTCTTGGTACTACTACTACTACTATTACTGCTGCTATTACTACTACTAATGATACTATTACTACTACCAACGCTACTATTAGTACTACTACTACTAGGAATGTTACTACTGCCACTACAGCTACTTCTACTGCAACTCATACTACTACTCCGACTTCTACTATCAATAAACCAACTACTACTGCTACTACTACTACAACTCCTACTACTACTACTGCTATAGCTGCTACAACTACTACATCTACTACTACTATTTCTGTTGCCACCATCATGAAAACTACTACTACTACTCCTGCTGCTACTACAACTGCTACAACTGTTGCTATTACCAATGCTACAATTACCTTAACCACCACTACTACTGCTACTATAGCGACACCACTACTACAACTACTACTACCACTACAACTGCAACTACTACAACAACTACTGCGACTACTACTACTACTACAACAACTACTACTACGACTACTACTACTATTACTACTACTACTACTAGCACTAGTACTACTACTACTACCTTCATAACTACTGCTACTGCTTCTACTACTACACTACTACAACAACTACTACTGTAGCTAGTATTACTACTACTACTTGTATTATTTCTACTATAGCTACTACTACTACTTCTAATACTATTACTAGAACTGCTACTTCTACTACTATTGCTATTACTAATACTACTACTACTTGTACTACAACTACTACTCCAACAACTCCAACAACTAGTACTACTGCTGCTCCTACTACTTCTAATACTACAACTGCTGCTGCTACTACTACTACTACTACTACTACTACTACTACTACTATAGCTACTACTACTCCTCTTACTAATACTACTACTACTACGACTGCAACTACTACTATGTCTACTACTACTGCTATTACTATTACTCTGACTACACTGACTACTATAGGTACTACTGCTCTTGCTGCAATTCCTACTACTTCTACCACTCCTACTACTACTACTACTACTAGAACTACTACTACTACTACCCCTACTATTACCGCTACTACTACTACTATTGCTACAACAACTACTAACTACTACTACTACTAATACTATAATTGCTGCAACAACTACTACTACTACTACTGGTACTACTACTACTACTTCAGCTACTAGAACAATTGCTACTACTACTACTAATACTAACACTACTACTACTACTACTATTACTCCTACAATTTCTCCTACTCCTACACCAACTCTTACTACTCCTACACCTACTACTATTACTACTACTCCTACTACTGATACTAACACTACTACTCTAACACATCTGATATTACTACCCCGGCTACAGCTTCTGCTATTACAACTACTATTCAGTGTCTATAATAACTACTACTACTGCTGGTCTTACTGTAATGACAACTGTGACTACTCCTACTACTATTACTACTGCTGCTGCTACTGCAACTACTACTACTACTGCTGCTATTACTCCTACTGCTGCTGCTACAATAACAACTACTACAACTAATATTTCTACTGCTACTACTAGTACAAGAACTACTACTGCTATGACTACTACTATTCTGACTACTACTACTACAACTACTACCACTACTACTACTACCACTATAACTACCACTACACTACTACTATAATAACTACTACTAGCACTACTACAACTCCAACAACTACTACCATTACTACTACTAATACTACTATGACTTCTACTACTACTACTAGAACTTCTACTATTGCTACTACTACTACTCCTACTATTGCTACTACTCCTGCTGCTACTCCTACTACTTCCACAACGAGCACTACTACTACTACTTTTGCTGCTACTCCTACTACTTCCACTACTAGCACCACCACCACCACCACCACCACCACCACCACTACTACTTCTACTCTTGCTGTTGATGCTACTACTACTACTACTACCACCACCACTACATCTACTACTGCTAGTACTACTACCACTACTACTGCAACTACTGCTAGTACTACTACTACAACTACTCCTATTGCAACTACTACAACTATTTCTACTCCTCATGCTCCTCCTACAGCTGCTTCCCCTACTAGTACTACTACTACCACTACTTCTCCTACTAATTCTACTACTATTAGTACTATGCTTGCAACTACATTGCTACGAATTCTACTATTATTGCTACTACTTATTCTGCTATAATTACCTCTACTACTACTGTTGGTACTACTACTACTAATTTTGCTACAACTACAATTAGTACTACAGCTTTTGTTACTACTGCTACTACTACAACTACAACTATTAGTACTACTATTATTATTCCTACTACTTCTACTACTTCTCCCACAATAACAACTAATATAATGACTACTACTACTACTCTATTTCTCATAATAACAACTACTCCTACTTCTCGTGCTACTATGACTGCTTCTATTACTACTTCTAGTACAACTACTACTATTGCAATTGCAACTGCTACTACTCCTACTGCTCCTACTAGTGTTACTGGTATTGCTACTACTGCTACCACTACTAGTATTACTACTATTACTACTTTTGCTACTACGACCACTGCTACTGCTACTACTACTATTTTTACAACTATTACTACTACTACTACAACTACTTCTAGTTCTATAACTATTACTATAGTTACAATAATTACTACTACTACTACTATTACTACTACTATCACAATAACAACAACAAAAATAACTACTGCTACTAGTACTACTACTACTATTACAACTGCTACTGTGACTGCTACTACTACTGCTACTTCAACTGCTGTTGCTACTACTACTACCACTACTATAGCTAGTACTAGTACTACTTCTACTACTACTACTTCTACTACTACTACTACTGCTACTTCTTCTATTTCTCCAATTAGTACTAGTGCTATTGTTACTAGAATTTCTATTGCCATAGTGGTAGTTGAAGTAGCAATAGTAGCAAAAATAGGAGCAGTGGTAGTAGTATTCATAGTAGTATTAATAGTTGTTGGAGCAGTTGCAACAATAGCAAAAATAGCACTAGGGTTAATCATAGTAGAACTGGAAGTGGAAGAAGTAGTAATAGCAGCAGAAGTAATAATAGTAGCAGCAGTAGTAGTAGAAGTAGCAGCAAATATAGCATTAGTTGCTGTAGAAGTAGTTGAAATACCACCATTAGTAGTAGCAGTAGTAGAAGCAGTAGTAGCGATAGCAGAAGCAAAAGTAGTAGTAGCAGAGGTAGCTATACTTGTAGTAGAAGAAATTGTCACTGTAGTTGTAGTAGTAATCGCAATTGTGGTAGTAGTGGTAATCGAGGGAGTAGTAGTAATAGTGGTTGTAGTTATAGTTGTAATATTAGTAGTAGTAGTAGGAGTAGTAGTAGTTGTAGTAGTAGTAGTAGCAGTAGAAGCAATTATAGCAGCAATAGCAATAGCAATAGTAGTAGTAGTAGGAGTAGTAGTAGTTATAGTAATAGTAATAGTATCGACAGTAATAGCAGTAGTAGTATTAGTAGAAATAGTAGTAGTCATAGTAGTAGCATGTTAGCAGTAGGAGCAACAGCAATAGTATTCATAGCACTACTGGTAGAAATGGTAGTAGTAATAGTTGTAGTAGTAATATTAGTAGCAGCTGTAGTAGTAAAAGCAATAGTAGTAGTTGTTGTCACGGTGCTAGTAGTATCATAATTAGTAGTAGTCACAGTAGTAGTAGTTGTAAGTTTGGTAGTAGTAGCAGAAATAGCAGAAGTAGCAGTAGGAGTAGTAGTAGTAGTAGTAGCAGATGTGGTAGCAGTAGTTGTTGTTGTAGCATTAGTAGTAGTAGTAACAGGAGTAGTAGTAATAGGAGTAGTAACAACTTAAGTAGTAGTAGTAGTGGTCGCAATAGTAGTAGTACTAGTACGAGTGGTGGAGGTGGTGGTGGTGGTAGTAGTAGTAGTCTTAGCGGAAGGAGTTGTAGCAGTAGTGCTAGTGCTAGTAATAGCAGTAGTAACAACAGTGGTAGCAATGCTCATAGCAATAGTAACAGTAGTTGTAGTGGTAGTAGTTGCAGTAATAGCATTAATAGAAATAGTAATTATTATAGTCATAGTTGTAGTAGTTGTGGCAGTAAAAGTTATAGTATTAGTAGTAGTTGTAGTAGTAGTAGAAGTAGCAGTAGTTGTAGTTGCAGTAATACTAGTAGAATTGTTAGTAGTAGTAGCAGTAGTAATAGTATTAGTAGTAGTAGTAGCAGCAGCAGTAGTTGTAGTAGTAGTCGCAGTAGTATAAGTATTTATAGTAGTAATAGTATTAGCAGTAGTAGCAACAGTAGTAGGAATAGTACTAGCTTAAGTAGTAGTAATAGTAGTAATAGTAGTAGTTTTAGTCACAGTAGCAATAGTAGTATCAGTAGTATTTGCGCTAGTTGAAGTTGAATCAGAAGTACTAGTAGTTATATCAAAAGTAGTAGTTGTAGTAGTAGTAATAGTAGTAGTAGTAGTAGTAGTGACAGAAGTAGGAATAGTACTAGCTCTAGTTGTAGTAGTAGTAATAGTAGTAATATAGTGGTAGTTTCATAATAGCAATAGTAGTAGCATTAATAATTGTAGTAGTAGTAGTAATAGTAGAAGTTAAAGTAGTAAAAGAAGTAGTAGTAGTTGTAGTAGCAGTAGTGGTAGTAGCAGTAGCAGTAGTAGTAGCAGAAGAAGTAGTAGTAGTTGCAGTAGCTATAGTGGTAGTTGTTGTTGTAAGAGTCATAGTAGTAGTTGCAGTAGTAGTTGTAGTAGTTATGATAGTCGTACCGATACTAAGGGCTATAGTAATAGTAGTAGTGATAGCAATAGCAGTAGCAGGAGTTGTTGTAGTAGTTGTGGTAGTTATAGTAGTAGAAGTAGTTGTAGTGGTTGTAGTAGTAGGAGTAGGGATTGTAGTAGTAGTAGTAGAAGTATTAGTAGTTGTAGTACCAGTAGTAGTAGTAGTAGTTGCAGCAGTAGTAGCCATTGTAGCAATAATATTAGTAGTTGTAGTAGTAGTAGTAGTCGTAGTACTAGTGGTACTAATAGTAGCAGTACTAGTAGCTATAGCAGTTGTAGCAGTATAGTAGTTGCAGTAATAGTAGTAGTATTAGTATTAGTAGTAATACTGGTAGTAGCAGCCATAGTAGTAGTAGCTATAGTAGCAGTAGTAGTTGTTGTTGTTGTAGTTGTTGATATTATTGTTGTCATCATAGTCGTAGTAGTTGTTGTAGTTGCGGTAGTGGTAGTATTAGCCGCCACAGCCTTAGTAGTTGTAGTAGCGGTAGTAGCAGTTTTAGTTGTAGTAATAGTTGCAATAGTAGCTACATTTGCACAAAGGTAGTAGTGGTAGTAGCAGTAGCAGTTGTGGTAGTGTAGGTTGTTGCTGTAGATGTCGTAGTAGTAGTAGTTGAAGTAGTTGTCGTAGTAGTAGTAGCAACAGTAGTAGCAATAGTTACAGCAGTAGTAATCGCAGCAGCAGCGAAAGTGGTCATAATAGCATTAGTAATAGTAGCAGTAGCCGCAGCAGCAGTAGTAGTAGTAGCATTCACATAGTAGTAATAGCAGTAGCAGTACTAGTAGTAGTGGTGGTGGTGGTGGTGGTCGTAGTAGTAGTAGTTGTTGTTGTAGTAGTAGTAGGAGGAGGAGTAGTAGTAGCAACAATAATAGTGGTACCAGTTGTAGTAGTAATCATTGTTGTGGCAGTAGTAGCAGTTGTATGAATAATAATAGTAGTAGTTGTTGTAGTAGTCGCAGTAGCAGTAGTTGTAGCGCTAGTAGTAGTAGCATTGGAAGAAGTAGTACTAATAGTAGCAGCTGGAGAAATTGTTGTAGTTATAGTAGTAGTAATAGGGGTAGTACTAGTAGTAGCAGAGCGAGTAGTAGAAGTAGCAGTAGTAGTTGTGGTAGTAATAGTAGTATTAGTAGTAGCTGTAGTAGTAGCAATAGTAGCAGGAGTACTAGTTGGAGTAGTAGTAGAAGTAGTTGTACTTGAAGTAGTAGGAGTAACAACGATAGTAGGTGAATTAGTAGTAGTAGTTATTGTTGTAGTTGTAGCAGCAATGCTACTACTAATAGTAGTAGTTGTTGTAACAACAATAATAGTAGCAGTATTAGTAGTGGCAGTAGCAATAGTCAAAGTTGAAGTAGTAGAAGTAGTAGGAATAATAGTAGCAATTATGATAGTAGTAGCAGTAGTAGCAGTGGTAGCAGTAGCGGTAGTTGATGTAGTTGTAGTAGCTGTCACAGTAGTCGTACTAGTTTTAGTAGTCGGAGAAGAAGTAGTAGTAGTGGTAGTAGAGGTAATAATTGTAGTTGCAGTAGTACTAGTAGTTATAGTGGAAGCAGCAGGAGCAGCAGCAGCAGTAGTAGTGGTAGTGGGAGTTGTAGTGGGAGTAGTAGTAGTAGTGGTGGTGGTAGCGAGTTCAGTGGTAGTAGTAGTTGTTGTAGTAGTGGTGGTAGTAGTACTAGTAGCATTCGAAGTACTAGTAATAACAGAAGCAGCGGTAGTAACAGTAGTTGTAGTAGCCGTTGTGGTCGTAGTAGTAGTAGATATAGTGGAAGCAGTAGTATTAGCAGTAATCCTATTGGCAGCAATAGAGGTAGCAGTGCTTACAGTAGTAGCAGTTGTAATAGTAGCAATTCGTGAAGTAGTAAATAGTATTAGCATCCTCAGAAGTTGTAGCTGTAGTAGTAGCAGCAGGTGTAGTAGTGCTTGGATAAGTAATAGTCATAGTAGTGGTAGCAGTAGCAGTAGTAGTAGGAGTACTAGGAGTATTAGTAGTAGTTATGGTTGTTGTAGTAGTAGGTGTAGTAGTTGTAGTAGTAGTAGCAGTAGTAGCATTAGTAGTTGCAGTACTTGTGGCAGCAGCAACAGCAGTAGTAGTAGTAGTAGCGGTAGCAGAGTAGTAGGGGTACTAGCAATAGTATTAGTAGCAGCTGCAGTAGTAGTAGTGGTGGTGGTGGTGGTGGTGGTAGTAGTGATGGTGGTGGTAGTAGTAGTAGTAGTGGTGGTTGTCGTAATAGTAGTAGTAGTAGTAGTAGTAGTGGTGGTCGTAATAGTAGTAGTAGTAGCAACCGTTGTAGTAGTAATAGTAGTTGTTGTCAAAGTAGCAGTAATAGTAGTAGTAGTCGTAGTCGCAGTAGTAATAGCAGTAGCAGCAGCAGTTGTTATAGTTGTAATAGTAGTAGTAGTAGTAGGAGCAGTATGAAAAGTAGTAGTAGTGGTAGTAGTAGTAGTTGTTATTGTGGTAGTGCTAGTTATTGCAGTAGATGCGGTAGTAGTAGTAGTTGCAGTAGCTGTAGTTGTAGCGGCAATAGCAATAGTAGCAGTAGTAGCCACATTGGTAGTGGTCGTAGTAGTAGTAGTAGTAGTAGTAGTAGTAGTCATAGCAGCCACAGTAATTGTAGTAGTAGCAATAGTAGTAGTTGTAGTAGGGGGAGGAGGAGGAGGAGTAGAAGTAATAGTAGTAGCAGCAACATTAGTAGTAGTACTAGTAGCAGTAGTAATGGTTGTAGTAGTTGTCGTAGCAGCTAATGTAGTAGTAGTAGTAGCAGCAATAATTGTAGTGGTAGTACCCGCTGTAGTAGTAGTAGTATCAGTAGCAGCAACTGCAACCATAATTGTTGTAGTATAGTCACTGAAATAGTAGCAGTAGTATTATATGTAGTAGCTGCAGCTGTTATAGTAGTAGTAGTAGTCGTAGTAGTAGTAGTAGTTGTAGTAGTAGTTGTTGTTGTTATTATTGTTGTGGTAGTAGGGGCAGTAGTAGCAATAGTAGTGGTAGTAGTAGTAGTAGTAGTAGTAGTAGTAGTAGTAGTAGTAGTAGTAGTAATAGTAGTAGTAGTAGTAGTAGTAGTAGTAGTAGTAGTAGTAGTAGTAGTATTAGTAGTAGTAGTAGTAGTACTAGTAGTAGTAGTAGTTGTTGTTGTAGTGGTAGCAGAAGTGGCTATAGGATTAGAAGTAGTAGTAGTTGTAGAAGCAATTGTAGCAAAAATAGTAGTAGTAGTAGTAATACTAGTTGAAGTAGCAATTGTGGTAGCTGTAGTACTTGTGGAAGTTATAGTTGCAATAGTAGGTGAAGTAGTTGTAGTAGTAGTAGCAGCAATAGTAGTAGTAGTAGTTGTTGTTGTTGTTGTTGTGGTTATTTTAGTAGCAGTAGCAATACTAGTAGTGGTTGTAGTAGCAGTAGTAGTAGCAGCAGCAGTAGAAGATATAGCTGTAGTCATAGTAGTAGCAATAGTTGCAGTAACAGAAGTATTTGTGGTAGTAGCGGTAGTAGCGATAGAAGCTGTAGTATTAGTAGTTTTAGTAGTTCGGGTAGTAATAGTAGTGTTGGTAGTAGCAGTAGTAGTAGCAGTACTAGTTGTAGTAGGAGAACTAGTAGTAGTAGTAGGAATAGTTATTGTAGTTGTAGTAGTAGCAATATTAGTGGGCATTGCGGTAGCTACAGGATATTAGAAGTAGTGGTTGCTGTAGTAGTAGTAGCAATAATGGTATTTATAGTATTATAGCAGGAAAAGTAGTAGTAGTAGCATGAGCAGCAGCTGCTGCAGCAGTAGTAGTTGTTGCAGTGGCGGCAGTAGTGGTAGCAGCTGCAGTAGTAGTACTAGTAGTAGAGGCAGCAGCAGCAATGGTGGTGGTGGTGGTGGTGGTGGTGGTGGTGGTAGTAGCAGTAGCCGAAGAAGGTGTAGTGGTAGTAGCAGTAATATTATTAGCATTAGTAGTAGTATGATTAGTAGCACTTGGAGTTGTGGTACAAGAAATAGTAGTTGTAGTAGTAGTAGTAATAATACTAGTAGTAGTTGTAGTAGTAGTCATTCTTGTTGTTGTTGTTGTTGTTCTAGTAGTAGTAGTTGTAGTAGTAGTACGATTTGGAGTATGAGTAGCTGTAGCAGCAGGATTTGGAGTAGGAGTAGTAGTAGTATCAGTAGTAGTATAGAAGTAGCTGAAGTTGTAGTAGTTGTAGTTTTTGTTGTTGTTGTAGAAGTTGCTAATAGTTGTAGGAGTTGTAGTAGTAGTATTAGCAGTACTACCCCTATGGGTAATAGCTGTAGTGGTAATAATCGTCGTAGTTGTAGTAACAGTAGTAAGAGTAGGAGTAGGAGTAGTAGTAATGGTAATAGTAGTTGTAGGAGTAGTAGTAGTAGTAATAGTAGTTGGAGTAGTAGTTGTGGCATTAGTAGTTGCATTAGTCATGGTAGTAGCAGTAGAAGCAGTTGTAGTATTAGTAGTAGAAGTAGTAGTGCAAGCAATAGAGTGGCAGTAGTAGTACTAGTAGTAGTGGTGGTGGTGGTAGTAGTAATAAGACTAGTAGTACTTAAACTAGTAGTAGTAGTAGTTGTTGTTGTTGTTGTTGTTGTAGGAGTAGCACTAGCAGTAGGAGCCGGAGTAGTAGCAGCAGTAGCAAGTTGTAGTAGTAGTTGTTGTAGTTGCAGTAATAGTAGTCGCAACCGTAGGTGCAGTAGTAGTAGTTGTTGTAGCAGCAGTAGCTGTAGTAGTGGAAGCAGTAGCTGTGATAGTAGTAGTAGTAGCTATAGTTGTTGCAATAGATGTAGTAGTAGTAGTTGTTTTTGTTGTTGTCATAGTAGTAAATGCAGCAGCAGTAGCAGTAGTAGTAGCAGCAATGGTAGTAGTAATGGTCGTAGTAGTAGTAGTAGTAGTAGCCACAGTAGTTGTAGTGGTAGTAGCAATAGTAGTAGTAGTTGTTGTTGTTGTTGTTGTTGTTGTTGTTGTAGTCGTACTAGTTGTAGGAGAAGAAGCAGCACTAGCAGTAGCAGCAATTGTAGTGGTACAAGTTTTAGTAGTAGTAGTTGTCGTCGCAGTAGTAGGTGCAGTATCAATAAAAGCAACAGTCATTGGTATAGAAGTAGGAGTAGTAGTCATAGTACTAGTAGTAGAAGTAGGAGAAGTTGTTGTAGTTGTAGTATAAGTAATAGCAGTAGTAGTAGTAGTAGAAATAGCAGTAGAGGTAGTAGTAGTAGTCGTGGTAGTAATATTAATAGTAGTAGTAGCAGTATTACAAGTAGGAGTAGTAATAGAAGTAGCAATAGTAGTAATAGTAGCATTAGTAATGATAGTAGCAGTAGTAGCAGCTGTGCCCGGTGTAACAGTAGTAGTGGTAGTAGTAGTAGTTGCAGTTCTAGTAGTAGTGGTAGTAGTAAAAGTATACGTTGTAGCTATTGTAGTAGCAACAGCATTAGTAATTATACTAGCAGCAACAGTCGTTGTAGCTATAATTGTAGCATAAGTAGTAGTAGTAGGAGAGGTAGTTTTAGTAGTAGCAGTAGTAGTAGCTGCTATAGTACTAGTGGTAGTAGTAGATGTGGCAGTAGTAGTATTAGCAGTCGTAGTAGTAGTTGTAGTAGAAGTAGCAGTAGTATTAGCAATTGGAAAAATAGCACTAGTAGCAGCATTAGTAGTAGTAGAAGAAGTACTAGTAGTATTAGTATATGTAATAGCTGTGTTGGTACAATAGAAGTAGCAGTAGTAGCAACAGCTGTAGAAGTAGCTGTAGTTATTGTGGTAGTATAAGTTTTATAAGTAGCAATAGAGCAGATGTATTAGTGGGTGTAGTAGTCATAATAGCAGTTATTGTAGTAGTAGTAGTAGTCGAAAAAGCCAAAGTAGTAGGTGCAGTAGCAGTAGTAGTAGTATTAGTAGAAGGAATAGTAGTTGTAGTAGTAGTGTTAGGAGTAGTAAGAGTAGTATTAGATGTAGTAGTTGTTGTCTTAGTTGTGGTAGTAGTAGCTATCGTTTTAGTTGTTGTAGTAGTAGAAGTTGTACTTGTAGTAGGAGTAGTTGTAACAGTAGTAGCAGCTGAAGCCATAGTAGTACTAGTAGTAGCAGTAATAGTAGTAGTACTACTAGTAGTATTACTCGTATTAGTAGTAGCAGTAGTAGTAATAGTAATAGTAGTAGTTGTAGTTGTAGTAATAGATGTTGTATAAGTAGTAGTATAAGTAGTAGTAGCATAAATAGTACTAGCACTAATAGTAGTAGTAGTACTAGTAGTAGCAACAACAGGGGCAACAATAGCAACATCATTAGTAGTAGTAGTAGTAGTAGTAGTCCTTGTTGTCGAAGTAGTAATGGCAGTAGTAGTAGTAGCAGTAGTAGCAGCAGTAGGACTAGTAGTAGTAATAGTAGTAGCAGTAGTGGCAGCGTCATTATTAGAACTAGTGGTTTTAGCTGCAGTAATTGCAGAAGTAGTACTTGCGGTAGCTGTATTTGCAGTAGTGGTAGCCGTAGTAGTAGTAGCAGTGGTAGCAGTAGTAGCTGTGGTATTAGTAGAAGTAGTAGTAGCAGTTGTTATAGTAGTAGCAGTAGCAGTAGCAATGGCAGTAGTAGTAGCAGCAATAGTAGTAGTAGTTATAATGGTAGCAATACTTGTAGCTCTAGTACAAGGAGTAGTAGCAGTAGAAGTCAGTAGCAGCAACAGTAGTAGTAGAAGTAATAATAGTTATCGTCATGATTGTAGTAGTAATAATAGTAGCAGTAGCAGTTACTATTGCAGTAGTTGCTGCAGTGGAAGTAGTAGCAGTAGTAGTGGTAGTAGGCGAAGTAGTAGAAGTATTACTAGTGGTTATTGTAGTAATAGTGGTAGAAGTAGTAGTAATAGCAGTAGTAATAAAAGTAGTAGTGGTACCATTAACCATAATAGTTGTAGTGGCTGAAGTAGTAGCAATAGCAGAAGTTGGAGTAGTAGTAGTAGTATCAATAGCAGTAATAGAAGTAGAAGTAGTAGTCACACTTGTAGTAGTAGTAGTAGTTGCAGTAGAAGTAATAGTAGTAGTAGTAGAATAAGTAGTGTTAGTAGCCATAGTAATAGTACTAGCAGTAGCAGTAGTAGGTGTAGTAGTGGTAGTAGCAGAAGTTGCAGTAGTAGTAGCAGTTGTTGTAGTAGCAGTATTAGTAGCAGCCGAAGTAGTAGCAGTAGTAGTTCTTGTAGTAGCAGTAGCAGTAGTAGCAACAGTTGTAGTTGTAGGAGTGGTAGCCACAGTCATAGTAGCAGTAATAGTAGCAGAAGTATTAACAGTAGTAACAGTAGCAGTTATAGCAGTAGTAGTAAACATAGTTGCAGTAGTGCCAGTAGAAGTAGTAGTGGTGGTGGTGGTAGTAGTAGTAGTAGTAGTCGTAGCAGCGGTACTACGAGTAGTAGTAGTTTGAGTAGTATTTGTTGGAGTGGTTGTAGCAGAAGCAGTAGTAAGATTAGAAGTAGTAGTTGTAGTAAACGCAGTAGTAGCAGAAATAGTAGTAGTTGTAGTAATAGTAGTAGTTGGGGTAGTCACAGTATTTGTGGAAGTAATAGTAATAGTAGTAGGAGCAATAGTTGTAGTTGTAACAGTAGTAGTAGTATTTATTGTTGTTGTCGTTGTAGTGGTGGAAGTAATAGTAGTAGCCGTAGTGGTAGCAGCAACAGCAACAGCAATAGTAGTAGTAATCATTGTAGTAGTAGTACTAGTATCCGAAGAAGGTGTAGTAGTAGCAGTAGCCGTAATAGTTTTAGCATTAGTAGCTGTAAGAGTCATAGCACTTGGAGTAGTGGTACTAGCAACAGCAGCAGTAGTAGCAGTAGTAGTAGTAGTTGTTGTTCTTGTTGTTGTGGTTGTTGTTGTTGTAGTAGTAGCAGTAGTAGTACGAGTTGGAGTATGGGTAGTGGTAGCAGTTGGAGTTGGAGTATGGTAGCAGTTGGAGTTGGAGTAGTAGTTCCAATAGCAATAGTAGTATTAGCAATAGTAGTAGTTGTTGAGTTAGTTGTGTTGGTTGTAGTAGTGGTAGTTGTAAAAGTTGTGGTAGTAGGTGTAGCAGAAGCTGAAGTAGTACTGAAGTAGTAGCAAAAGTAGGAGCAGTAATAGTAGTAGTAGTAGTAGAAGTAATATTTGTAGTAGTAGTAGTAGTAGTGGTGGTGGTCGTGGAGGTGGTTATAGTAGTGGTAGTAGTAGTAGTAGAACTAGTAATAGTAGTAGTTGAAGTAGCTGAAGTAGTAGTGATAGCTAAAATAGTAGTCATGGCTGAAGTAGTAGTCGTAGTAGTAGTAAGAGTAAGAGAGGTAATAGTAGTAGTAGTTGTAGTAGCAGTAGCAGTAGCAGTAATAGTTGTAGTTGTAGTAGTTGTAGTAATAGGAGGAGTAGTAGTAGTAGTAGTAGTTGCAGCAGCATTAGTAGTGGTAGTAGTAGTAATAGCAATAATAGTAGCAGTAATAGTTTTTTGTTGTTGTAGTAGTAGTAGTAGTAGTGGTAGTAGTAGTAGTAGCCGTAGTAGTAGTAGTATTAGCAGTAGCTGTAGTTGTTGCGTTAGTTGTAGCAGTTGTAGTAGCAGTAGTAGTAATAGTGGTGGTGGTAGTAGTAGTAGCAACAACAAGAGCAGCAGTAGTAGTAACAGTAGTAATAGTAGTAGTAATAGTTGTTGTTGTTGTAGCAGTTGCTAATAGTAGTAGGAGTCGGAGTAGGAGAAGTAGTAGTAGTGGTGGTAATGGTATTTCTAGTAGTAGTAATAGTAATAGTAGTGGTAGTTGTTGTTGGAGTAGTAGTATTAGCACTCGCAGTAGCCATTGTAATAGAAGAAGTTGTAATCGTATTAGTATTAGTAGTAGAAGTAGAGAGTAGTAGTATTCATAGTAGTAGTATTTGTAGTAGTAGTAGTAGTAGCAGCAGTTGTTGTTGTAGCGGTAGTTGTTGTAGGAGTAGTAGTAGAAGTAGTAGCAACAGCAGCAGTAGTAGCAGTTGTAGAAGTTGTCGTGGCGGCTGCAACAATAGAAAGGTTTGAAGTATTTGAAGTTGGAGCAGGAGTAGTAGTATTAGTAGCAAGAGTAGGAATAGGTGTAGAAGTAGCAATAATAGTAGCACTAGTAGTAAAATTGGCAGTAGTAGTAGTAGAAGTTGGAGAAGTGGAAGAAGTAGTAGTAGTACTAATAGTAGTAGTAGTAATAGTTGCACTACTAATGGAGTAGTAATAATCGTAATAGTAGTTGTAGTAATAGTATTAGTATTAGTAGCAGTACGAGTAGTGGTAGTACTGCTGCTGCTACTACCACTACGACTACTACTGCTACTACTACTGCTACTACTGCTACTACTAGTACCACTACTACTGTTTCTACTACTATTGCTATTGTTACTATTGTTGCTATTAATGGCAGCACTAGTAGTTGTAGTTGTAGTAGTTACAGCAGTTGTAGTAGTAGCTATAGTGGTTATACTAGAAATAGCAGTTGTAGTAGTAGTAGTTGTAGTAGTTACAGCTACTACTACTACTACTACTATTACAACTGCTATTGCTAGTGTAATCACTATAGCTACTTTTGCTACTACTTCTTCTTCTATCTCTGCCACTTCTGTTACCAGTAATTCTACGAAAACTACTACTAATTCTATTGCTACTTCTGCTACTTCTAATGCAACTACTACTACTGCTGCTAATACTATTGCTACTCCGAGTATAGCTACTACTAGTACTACAACTCCAACAACTACTACTGTCACTACTACTATTGCTACTACTACTGCTACTAATGGTACTAAAAATTCTGCTGTTGCTATTGCACTTAATGCTACTGCTACTGAAACTTCTCCTACAGCTACTGGTACTACTGTGACTACTACCGCTGCTACAGCTACTACTCCTGCTCTTCTAGTACTACTACTACTACTGCTACTTCTACTACTACTACCCCTATTTCTATCATTGCTACTACTACTCCTATTTCAACAACTACTACTTTTTGTACTGGTACTGCTACTATTGCGACCAATACTACTGCCACTACTACTTCTACTGGTAGAAATTGTAGTAGTAGTAGTAGTGGCAGTTGTAATAGTTGCAGGAGTAGTGCAAGAAATAGTAGTCATTGTAGTAGTAGTTGAAGCAAAAGTAGTAGTAGCACTAGTATTAGTATTAGTAGGAGCAGCAGTAATACCAGTAGTGGTTGCAGTAGTTATATTAGTAGTCCTAGTAGTTGTACTTGTAGTAGTAGTAATAGTAGTAGTAGTAGTAGGCGTAGTAGTAGTAGTAGTAGCGGTGGTGGTAGTAGTTGTGGTAGTAATAGTAATAGTAGAAATAGTAGTAGTTGGAGTAGTAGTTGTAGCAGTAGCAGTAGTAGTAGTCATGGAAGAAGTTGTAATTATATTACTATTATTAATAGATGTAGTAGTAGTATTCATTGTAGTAGCAGCAGCAGCAGTAGTTGTAGTAGTTGTAGTGGTAGTAGTAGTACGTCTACTAGTACTTAAACTAGTAGTAGGAGTTGTTGTAGGAGTAGCAAAAGAAGAAGCTACAGCAGTAGCAATTGTAGAAGTCGTCGTATCAACTACAACAACAACAAGATTAGGAGTTGTTGAAGTAGGAACAGGAGTAGTAATAACGGTAGCAAGAGTAGGAATAGGTGTAGAAGTAGTAATAATAGCAGCAGTAGCAGTAAAAGTGGTGGTAGTAGTAGTAGTACTAATACTAATTGTACAAGTAGTAATAGCTGCACTACTAATGGAGTAGTAATAATAGTAGTAGTAATTGTTGTAATAGTAATAGTCGTAATAGTAGTAGCAGCAACAAGAGTAGTAGTAGTCTACTTACTATTGCTGTTGCTACTACTGTTGCTACTACTATTACTACTACTACTACTACTACTACTACTACTACTACTACTACTGCGAGTACTACTCCTCCTACTGCTACTACTACTTTTGTTTCTACTATTACTGCTATTGTAACTACTGCTGCTCCTAGTGGTAGCACTTGTAGTAGTAATAGTTACAGCTACTGGTACTACTACTGCTACTACAACTGCTATTGCTAGTATAACTACTATAACTACTTTTGCCACTACTTCTTCAACTACTGCCGCCACTTTTGTTACTACTAATTCTATAATAACTACTATTTTTGCTGCTGATTTTGCTAACACTAATGCAACAACAACTACTACTACAACAACTACTACTATGACTATTGCTACTGCTAGTACTACTACTCCAACAACTACTACTGCTATGACTACTATTGCTACTACTACTGCTACTAATGGTACTACAAATACTGCTGTTGCTAATGCAAATAATGCTACTTCTAATGCAACTACTCCTACTGCTACTATTACTACTGCGACTATTAGAGTTGCTATAGCTACTACTCCTGCTGCTTCCAGTACTAGTACTACTATTGCTACTTCTACTGCTACTGCTGCTACTACTACTACTATTGCTATTTCTATGACTACTACTGCTACTACTACTTCAACTACTACTACTGCTACTATTGCTACTACTACTACTAACAGTAATTATAGTAGTAGTAGCAGTAGTAGTGGCAGTTGTAGTAGTTGTAGGAGTAGTACCAGAGGTAGTAGTCGTAGTAGAAGTAGTTGAAGTAGAAGTAGTAGTAGTGCTAGTATTAGTATTAGTAGCAGTAGGAGTAGTAGTAGCAGTAGCAGCAGTAGTGCCAATAGTGGTTGCAGTAGTTGCGGTAGTAGTCCTAGTAGTTGTACGAGTAGTAATAGTAGCCGTAGTAGTAGTGGCAGTTGCAGTAGTAGTTGTAGCTGTAATAGTAGCAATAGCATTACTAGTAGCAGGAGTAGCCATCATAGTAGTAGTGGTGGTAGTAGTAGTTGCAGCAGCAGTAGTTGTTGTTGTTGTAGTAGTAGCCGTAATAGTAGTAGTTTTGCTTGTACCAAAAGCAATAGTAATAGTAGTAGAAGCAGTGGCTGTAGTAGTAGTAGAAGAAGTATCAATTGCAGTAGTAGAAGTAGTAGTAGTTATTGTAGGAGTAGCAGCAGTAGTAGTTGTCATAGTAGCCGTAGCAGTAGTAGTAGTAGTAGCAGGTGTAGTAGTAATATGTAGTCCTTGTATTAGTAGTAGTAGTATTTGTAGTAGCAGTAGTAGGAGGAGTAGTATTAAGTTGTAGTAGAAGTAGTAGTAGTAGTAGTAGTAGTAGTAATAGTAGTGGTAGTAGCTGCAGTAGTAGTAGTTGTAGCAGTAGTAGCAGTAGTAGTATTAGTAGTAATGGTAGTAGTAGCAGTTGTAGTATTAGTAACAGTAATAGCTGTAGTAGCAGTGGTAGCAATACTCATTGTAGTAGTAGTAGTTTTAGTAGTGTAGTAGTTGCAGTCGTAGTAGTAGCAGCAGTAGTAGTAGTAGTAGTAGTAGTAGAAGTAGTTGTTGTAGTAGTGGTAGTCTTTATAGTAGTAGTAGTAGTTGTTGTTGTTGTAGTAGTAGTGTTGTGGTTGTTATAGTAGTAGTAGGAATAGCGGTAATTGTAGTAATAGTTGTAGTAGCAGTAGTAGTAGCAGTTGTATCAATTGTAGTAGAAGTGGCAGTAGTAGTAGTAGCAGTAATAATAAGTAGTAGTAGTAATTGGTAGTAGTAGTGGTTGTTGTTATTGTTGTAGTAGTAGGAGTAGTCGTAATCAATAATATTGGTAGTAATAGTTGTTGTTGTAGTAGTAGTAAGTAATTGTAGCATTAGCAGTAGCAGAAGTAGTAGTAATAAGTCATAGTAGTAGTAGTTGTGGTAGTATGTGGAGTGGTAGCAGTGGCAGTAGTAGAAGAAGAAGCTGTAGTAATAAGTCATAGTAGTAGGAGTAGTCAGAGAAGTAGTAGGAGGGGTAGTAGTAGTAGGAGCAATCATAGTAGTAGTTGTAGCGGTAGTAATAGGACTAGTAGTTGTAGCAGTTGTAACAGTAGTAGTTGTCGTAAGTAATAGTATTAATTGTGGTGGTTGTCTTAGTAGTAAGAGTAATAGAAGCAACAGCAGCAGCAGAATCAGTAGTAGCAATAGTAGTAGGAGCAAAAATAGTAGGAGTACTTGCAGCAGCAATAGTAGTAGAAGTGGCAGTAGTTTTCGTAGTAGTAGTAGTACTAGTAGTTGTACGAGCAACAACAGTAATAGTACTAGTAGCTATAGCTGTAGTTGGAGCAGTACAAGTAGTGGTAGTAGTATGAGTAGCAGCAGTAGTAGCCATAGTACTAGTGGTAGTAGTACTAGTGGTAGAAGGAGTAGTAACAATTGTAGCTGTGGTAGTAGAAGTAGTAGCAGCAAGAGTAGTAGTAGTAGCAGTAGTAGTTGTAGTTGCAGTAGTAGTAGTAGTAGTTGTAGCGGCTATAGTTGTAGTAGTTGTTGTTGTGGTAGTAGTTATTCTTGTAGGAGTTATAGTAGTGGTAGCTTTAGTTGTAGGAGTAGCAGTAGCAGCAGCAAAACTAGTAGTAGTGGTAATTGTAGTTGTTGTTCGAGTAGTAGTAGGAGCAACAGTAGTAGTAGTTGTTGTTCTAGGAGTAGCAGTTGGAGTAGTAGTTGAAGTAGGAGTAGTGGTAGCAATTGTAATAGAGGTATTAGTAGTTTGAGCTGTAGTAGTAGGTGGAGTAGTAGGACTAATAGAATCAGTAGCAGTAGTGGTAGCAGTAGCATCACCCGCAGTAGCAGCAACATTAGTGGTTGTTGTTGTTGTAGTTGTAGTGGTAGTAGTAGTTGGAGTAGTTGTAGTAGGAGTAGTAGTAGTAGCTATAGTTTCAGTAGTAGTAGAAGTAGTGGTGGTAATAGCTGTAGTAGGAGTAGTAGTGGTTGCACTGGTAGTAGGAGGAGTAGTAGGAGTAGTAGTATTAACAGTAGTAGGAGTGGTAGTAGTAGTAGCAGTAGTAGCAGTAGTTGTATTTGTAGTAGTGGTAGTAGTTGTAGTAGGAATAGCAGTAGTTGTAGTAGTAGCAGTACTAATAGCAATTGCACTATTAGTAGTAGTACTTGTAGTAGTAGTAGTAGTAGTAGTAGAATCTGTAGCAATAGTAGTATTAGTAGTAGTTTGAGTAGTAGTAGTTGAAGCAGTCACGACAGCAACGGTACTAGTCATAGTAGCAGGAGTAGTAGTTGCAGCAATAGTAGTAGTAGCAATAGCTATTGCAGTAGTAGTAGTGGTTGCAGTAGTAGTTGTAGTCATTAGTAGTAGTAGTAGTGGCTGCTGTAGTAGTAGGAGCAGTAGCAATAATAGGAGTAATAGTAGTTGTAGCAGCAGCAATAGTAGTATCTATAGTAGTAGTAGTAGTAGTAGTAGAATTGGTAATAATAGTACGAGTAGCAGTTGTAGTATTAGTAACCATAGTAGCTGTCGTAGGAGTAGTAGCAGTAGTTGCGATAGGAGTAGTTATTTTAGCAGTGTGGTAGTTGCTATCGTAGAAGTAGTAACAGAACTAGTAGTAGTAGTAGTAGAAGTAGTAGTTGTAGTAGTAGTAGTCTTATTAGTAGTAGTTATTGTTATGGTAGTAGTAGTCTGGTAGTTGTGGCTACTAAAGTAGTAGGAGCAGTGGTAACAGTAGTAATCATTTTAGAAGTAGCAGTAGTGGCAGTCGTAGTTGTAGTAGGTGGAGTAGCAGCAGTAATAATAAGTAGTAGTAGTAGTGGTTTTAGTTGTAGTACTAGTAGTAGTAGTCATAAATAGTAGTATTGGTAGTACTAGTGGCTGTAGTAGTAGTATGAATAGTAGTATTAGTAGTAGTTGGTGTAGTAGTAGGAGTAATACTAGCAGGAGGAGGAGGAGGAGGAGTTGTAGTAGTAGTAGTAGCAGCAGTAATAGTAGTAGGAGTACTAGTTGTAGTAGTAGTAGTAGTAGCAATAGTTGTAGTAGTAGTACTAGTCAGAGTAGGAGTAGTCATTGTAGTAGTTTGTGGAGTGGTAGCAGTAGCAGTAGTAGTAGCAGAAGTAGTAGTAATAAGTCATAGTAGTAGTAGTGATGGTGGTAGTAGTAGTAGTAGTAGTAGGAGCAGTCGTAGTAGTAGTAGTAGTGGTAGTACTAGGAGTAGTAGTAGTAACAGTTGTAACAGTAGTAGTTGTAATAGTTTTCTTAGTAGTAAGAGTAATAGTAGTAAAAGTAGGAGCAAAAATAGTAGGAGTGCTAGCAGAAGCAGTAGTAGTAGTGGCAGTAGTTGTCGTAGTAGTGCTAGTAGCAGTAGTAGTAATAGGAGGAGGAGTAGTAGTAGTAGTTGTTGTTGTTGTTGTAGTAGATGCTAATAGTAGTAGGAGTGGTAGTAGTAGTATTATCACTAGCCGTAGCGGTAATAGTAGCACTAGCAGTAATATTCGTAGTTGTAGTGATAGTAGTAGGAGTAGGAGTAGGAGTAGTAGTAGTCATAGTAACAGTACTAGAAGTAATGGTAGTAGTAGTAGTAGTTGTTGTTGTAGTAGCAATAGTAGCAGTGGCAATAGTAGTAGTCATGGAAGAAGTTGTAATTGTATTAGTATTAGTAGTAGAAGTAGTTGTAGAAGTAGTAGAGTAGTAGTAGTATTCAAAACAGTAGTAGCAGGAGCAGCAGCAGTAGTAGTAAGACTAGTAGTATTAGTAGTTGTAGCAGAAGTAGTTGTAGTAGCAGTAGAAGTAGCAGCAACAGCAGTTGTTGAAGTTATCATATTAGCTACAAGAACAGCAGGATTAGGACTAGCCATAGCAGGAGTTGGAGTTGTACTAGCAGTAGTAAAAGTAGGAATTGGTGTATAAGCAGAAACAATAACCGCAGTAGCAGAAAAAGTGGTAGCAGTTGTAGTAGGAGTTGGAGAAATGGTAGTAGTAGAAGTAGTAGTAGTAGTAATAGTAGTAGTAGTAGTAGTAGCACTACTAAATGGAGTAGTAATTATAGTACAAGTAATACTAGTATAGTAGTAGTTGTAATAGTAGCAGTAGCAGCAACAGTAGTAGTAGTAATATTAGTAGTAGTACTGTTACTGCTGCTGCAGCAACTACTATTGCTACTACTATTAGTACTACTACTACTACTATTAGTACTACTACCACTGTTGTTACTATTACTACTATTGTTACTACTGTTCCTACTAATGGCAGCACTAGTAGCAGAAGTTGTAGTAGTTACTGTTACTACTACTACTAGTACTTCTGCTACTACTGCTGTTACTAGTACTACTGCTACTACTACTACTACTGTTACTTCTTCTTCTTCTTCTTCTACTACTACTACTGCTGCTATTACTACTACTCCTCCTCCTCCTCCTCCTCCTCCTCCTACTACTACTACTACTGCTGCTACTACTACTACTACTGTTACTAGTACTACTACTAATAATATTACTACTACTACAGCTGCTGTTGCTGCTAATACTACTACTACTACTATGACTATTGCTACTACTAGTACTACTCCTCGAACTACTACTACTGCTACCACTACTATTGCTACTACTATTGCTGCTAATGGTACTACAAATATTGTTGTTGCTATTGCTACTACTAAGACTACTATAGCTGCTATAGCTACTACTCCTGCTACTTCTAGTACTACTACTACTACAGCTACTACTACTGCTGCTATTTCTACTATTACTACTAATACTACAGCCACCACAACTACTACTACTGGTAGTAATTGTAGTAGTAGCAGTGGTGGCAGTTGTAGTAGTCGCAGGAGTAGTACCAGAAGTAGTAGTCGTAGTAGTAGTAATAGTAGAAGTTGAAGTAGTAGTAGTACTAGTGTTTGTGTTAGTAGCAGTAGTACCAGTAGTGGTAGCAATAGTTGTAGTAGTAGTCGTAGTTGTTGTATTAACAGTAGTAGATGAAGTAGTAGTAGTTGTAGTCGTAGTAGTTATAGTTGTAGCTGTAGTAGTGGTAGTAGTAGTTGTTGTTATCATTGTAGTAGAAGTAGTAGCTATAGTAGCTGCAATAGTAGTACTAGCAGTCACAGTATTAGTTGTAATAACAGCAACAGTAAGACCAACAGAAGTAGCAATAGTTACAGCAGTAGTAGTAATAGTTTTAGTAGCAGCAGTAGTAGTAGAAGTAGTAGTTGTAGTAGCAGTTGCAGCAGCAATATTAGAGGTAGTAGTAGTAGCAGTCGTAGTAGTAATAGTAGCTGTAGTTGTCGTAGCAGTAGTTGTTGTAGCAATTGCAGCAGCAACATTATTGGTGGTAGTAGTAGCAGTCGTAGTAGTAATACTAGCTATAGCTGTCATAGCAGTAGCAGTAGTAGCTGTAGTAGTAGTAGGAGTAGAAGTAGTATGGATTGTAGCTGTAGTAGTAGTACCTGTCACAGTCGTAGTAGTGGTAGTAGCAACAATAGTTGTAGTAGTTGTAGCAATAGCTGTAGTTCTAGTTGCTATAGTAGTAGTAGTAGCAGCAACAGTAGTAGCTGTAGCAGAAGTAGTAGTAATTGCAGTGTCACAAGAAATAGTAGCAATAGCAGTAGAAGCAGTTGCAATAGCAAGAGTATCGGTGGCAGCAATTACAATAGCAGTAGAATTAGTTGTAGTAGTTGTAATAGCAGTAGCAGTAATAATAGCAGTATCAGTCGCAATAATAGCATAGTATAAGTAGTGAAACTAGTGATAGTAGCTGGAGCAATAGTAGTAGTTGTAGCAATTAAAGTAGTAGTATTAGTAGTAGTCGTAGTAGTGTTAGTAGTAGCAGCAGCAGTAGGAGGATGAGGAGGATGAGGAGGAGGAGTGATAGCAGTAATAGTAGTAGTAATAGTAGTAGTAGTAGTAGTAGTA